>CM043722.1:11252367-11345929 GCA_023969325.1 Oryzias curvinotus
TTGAGGTGAGTAAAATAGACTTACACCTTCCAATATTTACACATCTTAAGGGTTTTGTTTTCAATAGTAACGTGCAGTCAGGGGAGGCACATCCTCACCTGCAAAATATATAAGAAATACATAAAATAAATAAATACAATTATATATATTATATTTATATATTGACCACACATATAATATTATGTGTGTGTATATATATATATATATATATATATATATATATATATATATATATATATATATATATATATATATACTTTTTTTATTACAATTAAAAATCACAAATAATATTTTTGACATGCCTTTTCTTTTTGCATGTGTGGGTTTTCAACGTTTCCATGGTAGAAAAGCAGTGAATTTACGAGTTTCCTGTTGCATTACATGGAAAGTGGCTGGTGAGGCACCGACAGCCTGTGCCGCACACACACACTGAGCTGGAGCTGACGCATACACTTTACTATTCCTGTCTTTCTTTTTGCATAAAAGACACATTATTTTTTAATTACATCATTTGCTTATTCCTCTCCCACTGTCTGATTACATTGGTGTTGGATTGTGCCCCATTTAGTCTTTCTTTTGCACTAAAAATGTGCATTAGAAATACACTAGGTGAGGCATGCATAGTGGCAGAGGGCGCTGGTGATCTCAGAGAATGGGACAAAGAAAAATAGAATTAGTAGTAGCAAGCAAGTGCAGCCGTCCAGTTTTTCTTTAATATTGTTTATCGTCATATTCTAAATTAAGTATTTTGTGTCTAAACTCAGAAAATTTTGGAGACACATCACTGGCAGTGAGCTCCATGAGATACAGAATTTTAAAAGTAAAGAAATAAATAAACACTTCTGTTCTTTATTTATAAGTAAAAGTTAGTCAATTATAATAGTTTTGGTGCTTTTTTCTATGCTGTAATTTGTAAACGGAAGAAAAGTGTTAAAATGAAACTTTAAACAACACGGTAACTGTTGCTAATCAAATGGGGAATCTGCTACTCTGTATGTTTGTAAAGCTGACTGATGACAGTGCCTCACCAACCGTGAAACTCACCGCATGTCCTTGGTTTACATCAAAAGTAAATATATAAATAATATAAGGCGTGTTTAACCTTTTAAAAAAGTTAAACAAAATCTCAGACAATTGTTCTGGTTTACATGTATACATTTTTTTATTAAGCTGTTATCAGTGTGTTAATGTGTGTGTGTGAATGGGTGAATGGGACTGTGACTGTAAAGCGCTTTCGGTAGTAAAGTAGTAAAGCACTATATAAGTACACGCCATTTACCATTTTAGGATATCAACATAATTTTTCCTCCTGTATGTTCACCCTACATGTTCTTGGCTTTGGCCTTAATCTATTTGAAGTAGTTCTTGAAAATTCACCTGGAAATGTCAACTTTTTATTGGGTTGTTCTCGAACCGGCATAGTGATCGGGATCGGTTTGTCTGCCCTCGCCCAACAGTAGCCGGGACGGGTACTCTTGAAATTGCTTTGCTGCCAGACGTTTGCACAGCACCCACTGCTCAAATCACACTGCAGAACCTCTGATCGCGTCTGTACCATTGACTTAACATTGAAACTGGCTGCCTCTGCCGCGAATGGCGTGCGGTGAGGCTGCAGCTTATCCGTAGCCTATAATACTAAACTTAACCCTTCCTTTAAGTCAGTGCGGCAAAAAAATAAAGTACAGCCATGGCTGCACGTATTTGGAAAAATTACATGTGAATAGTCACTTTCTTTATGGCATTGCATTTTATCTATTGTGGAAGTTAATTCAGCAGTCTGCATGTGCATCAAATTAGTTCTGAGCTTCAGGCAATGCTGCTTACTGGTGCAATGTAGCCTAAATCAGTGTTTTTCAACCTTTTCTGAGCCACGGCACACTTTAACCTTAAAAAAAATCCAGCGGCACACCAGCATCCAAAAACTAAACAAAAAAAGGAGAAACTCATAGTCTGTATTGATCTACAGCCCCTCCACAATCTCACATGCATTTTTGAGATAATTGTTGGAGAAAAAGCTGGAAACTGCAGCTGATTTTTTTCTAAAAGATGCAATAAAAGTTAAGTTAGAAGATTTAAAAACAGTTTAAAGTGTGTTCGTTGGTTTCAAGACGTTTAACAACAGATCTCCTTGTGCGCTGTCACTCTCACAACCCGATGCATCATGGGAGATGTAGTGCATAAAACGGCCGGAGATCGCTTTTTGGAGCTTCATTGTTTTGTTCACTTTGTTCACGGTCTGATACTGGACTCTGTGGAAAGCTACACCGCTAAAGACGAGCTTTAGCTGGTATTTCTGTTGGAACTGAGCAACTTTACGAGCTAAATCGGGACAAGGAAGTGAAGACTTTGACCACTTCTGATTGGTCAGACTGATGACATGTGATTAAGCCCCCCAAGAATGATTGGTGGAGACAGTTAAAGGGGCGGGACTTTTCCTAAATACAGTCGAAGCTGCAGCTAAATCGCGGTAGCATCATTCTTATCAAAATGTCTTTAATAAAATAAAATAAACGCAAAGAAAAAAGTATTTTACGATCTTTAATATTCCTAACTACTCAGTGTTTTATCAGGGCCTTTTTGGATGAACAAAGAGCTGAAATCCTGGAGATGGGAAATGTTTTTACATCAGTGAATGAGGGCAATTTCCCACGGCACACTGGTTGAAAAACACTGGCCTAAATGATAATGTAATACAAACCATGTTTCATGGGCTTATCAAAGTTCTATTTTGTGTGTAATCTTATTAAACATCAGGGTCTGGTACACACATTTGTTTTGTCATACCACACATTGTTCAAAAAGTGTCGATTTGGAACCAAAAATATGTGAATTTTCACTGTTTTGAAAATAGAGACTGTCAGTTTGCCCCCGTGTCAGGTTCTCCACTACTGCAGGGCCCAGCTTGCTGAAAGGAGGTATCGAGGGGGGAGCTACTCAGCTCAGCATCAGCCTAAGCCCATGTAGAGGAGATTTTGGAAACAGAGGCTTCAGATAGACGTGAAATATGGCTTTTTAAGACATTTAGGTTGTGGAATTTTGATTGAAAACTTTATAATTATCATTAAAACACCACTGGGAACGTTTTTATAACAATTTTAAGGGGACTTGTCATCTCTTCTGCCTTAAAGTTTTTATCTTCAGGGGACTTGAAGAATGGTTTCTTCTTGTTAGTAGTATTTTAAAGTGTAATACACTTTTTTGCCTTTGTCTTGACATATGACAAGTGTAGTGATCTCACACAACAAAAAAAACTTTCCCACTTTACATGATTCCACAGCAGCTTACAAGAACATTTTTGCTTAAAGTGGAGAGGTAATCATCTTTTTGAAAAGCTCTGTTCCTCACTGTGAAAGCAACCAAACTAAATCCCTTGTTCTCGTTTATCATTTGCCATATGCTGTGCATTTTTTAGGGCTACACTTAAGTACACCAACAAGAAGAAAGCAGGCAACAAACGATAAGGGGATCTGCACCTTCACACATGTGCTGTCAGGTTTTTTTTGTTTCGCTCCTTCTCAGCCTCGGTCTCTCCCTCTGTCATCTCTTATCATTACCTTTCTCCTCCATCTTAGTGATAGATAGACTGCTGAGCCTCTGCACCACCCCCCTCCCCACATTGATTCAATAGTTGGAGTGTAGCGATGAAGACCTGCCATTCAATGTGCTTATCAAACAGCATGGAGCGAGGTCTGGAATAGAAAGGGAGGGTAGTCAGAGAAAAAAAGACAGAAAAGTCAGGAGGCTTGTGGAGGAGACGGTCAGAATAAAGGGTCTATCGAGGTGATCAATACCTAGCTGCAAACAGGAGCCATTATGAACAATCTAAGCCACATTGTAGGAGGGGGAAGCAGAGTGGAGTGAACAAAATTATTTTTTTTATTTTAAGCTTCAAAAGGTAGAGAAAGAGAAACACAACAAGCCTGCAACAAAAGCTTCCATCCACTCCCTCATGCAGTGTTTGTTATAGTTTTATCAAGGACCGTAAAATGCAAATGTTACCATGTTTCAACACAATGACGGCTTCAAAATAAAACGAAGTGAAAGGATGTTTCTGATGGAGGCACAGCCTTTTTGTTGAGGGAGCAAACAAGACCGGCACAGGTCGGAATCCTTCCACATTGTGGAGATTTGCTCAGACATTTTCACTCCAATCCAGTTTGTGTTTTATATGAGGACCATCATCAAATTTACCGCTGCACTAAAAAGTTTAATGAGGCAAATAGCATGCTAATAAAAGGGATCATATAACTGATCATGATTGTGGTTGTAAACGTTTGTTTTAGTTCAGGCTGACTGGAATGAAGAAAGTTGGGTCGGGTTTGGTGGAGTTACAGCTGCGAGCTTTTAACTTCCCCTTTGGCTTCAGTACAGCCAAAACTAATGGGCGAACAAGCAAAAATAGTTCAACAAAGACTAATTTACTCTACAGGCTTTTTTTGGATCTGTAAAAATTGCATTTTCTCTGTATGAAGTAAATTTATGGCAGCAATAACGTTTTTCATGGATGGAGGTGATGATTACCTTTTTTTTGTGTCTCAACAAAAAAGCGATTTGTTACCGGGATGCATTATTTTTTTGCAGCTTAGTGTCAAAGGGCAAAGTGTGTGGATCCTATGAAGGTTTCCTTTGAAATTAAAATGATCGAATTTTAAATTCATAGGCCCGGACCGGTCAACTGCCTCTGTCCCGTCTGTGTCTGAGCAGAGCTCTCGCTGAGGCGGCGCCTGGGCTTGCTCCTTGGGACTGACTCTTTCTCGGCTCCTCTCTCTTTGTGTGTGTGTGAGGTGGGGGTGGGGGGGCTGGGTCTTGCTGTGTGACGGGGCCCCCAGGCTGGGGAGACCTTGGGCCCAACTCTGTGGGAGGGGGACTAGAGGACAGCTGTTTCATCAATTGGAAGTTGTTGAGTCTGGAAGTTGTCCCGTACTACCTTTGTTCCCCCTTACGACAACTTATAAGGGTGACGGGGGGTATCAACCTGCGATGACCCTTGGGGGTAGACCTACTTGGCTGTGGTCCCCCTCCCAGCTATGGTTGCCGCACAGATTTAAGCCTCTTTTTTCTCTTTTTTAACTGCGGGACCCTAGGAGGGAGGGTGTTGGGACATCTCTGTGAGCAAGGAGACGTCCCCTCAATGCCCTACCAGCCAATTTTAACTGCACCCTTTATTACACACATCCCTCTACCCCATAACAATACACACTGTAACTCAAACACACGCATGGACACAATACACAAAAAAGGCAGGGCCTCTGATATTCAGTCCCCTACCCCATCCCTGGTGGGGGAGCCACGCCCTCAGCAGTGCTGGCTGTATCCCCTGTTTGCTGACTTCCAAGGCCAAGTGGTGCTCTCTCCATGCAGGCAAAAGTATCCCTGAGTTCTCTGGCAAGACCATGAGCCAGCATTGGCTTGGATTTTCCAGGCTCCTGTGCCCCCCTGCTCTCTGGCATTGGGGCCCCCTGTTGCGGTTCTGCCGGCCCTATTCTGGGTGCCTGAGGTGGGCCTCCTGAGAGGCAGATTTCCTCGATCTGCAATCCAGAGTGGGTGTCTAGGGTGGCCCAGATTACCACTGCTGCTTCGCCTTTGACAGGGGTATGACAGTCACTCCCCCTCTTTTTACATTCCATCACCCACCACAGCTGAACACAAACACTCACTGTGACGGGGTCCCGCCGAGAAAGGATGCAGAGGAGCCAAGGTGAAGAGGTTCTGTGTTTATTTCATAAACAGTTGCTACACGCAGGGCCACACAGCACATGGCACACTCCGTCACACTCCTCCTTTCACCACCTGTGGTGCTCACTTTTAAACCCGAAGCCACGCCCCCTCATCATCTGACGGTGGCACACCATCACACTTACCTGAGCACAGGTGCCAGCACACCTTTGCACAAATGGAATGCATGATGGAAAGACATATGCTTGACACTTTTGATTGTATGCATATGTCCTGTGTGTGCGTGTGAGCTGTAACATGATTGTGTTTGAAGATCTCTGGGGCCAACAAGTATGCTTGTCCGTGGACAGGCCTCGCCCTCTGGACTAGCATCTACACCTGACTGTAATAATGATAAATCTCCAGCATAATGTTGCTCCGTGTTTCTACCCCCCCCCCCCCCCCGCCATCCTGTTTCTTTAGTTATCCTCCAACTTTCTTGACCCCTTCCTTTCATTTGCTCTCCCCTTTCTTTTGTACCCCTATCCCCATCTCAAATATCCCACTGTCTTCTTCTCTCTTCTTTTTTCCATCCGATCCAACTGACAAAATGTCTACAAATACAATTAATATAAATCAAGTTTAGTCTCAAATACAAAAGGGATTTATACAAATACACACCTCGTGTGTTATGAAAATTCCTAATTCCCTAGTATAAACACATCGGCTAAAATAGGCTATCTGAATACTCTATTTTAAATGTTATTATGTAATGGCATTGACTGAATTAATTAAGTTTGAAGTTGTACCTGCAATGTTTTTTCATTCTCTAATTTTACTAATGTTAGCTTTTATAAATGATTTTTAAGTGTCTTAGTGAGCTGGCACCTAAACCTTTGAGGACTTTTATTTATAAGCTGGAGAGTTGCAGTAGATCCACCGGTAACGCTTTTTAATGAGTCCTTAATACATTATTTATTAGACATTAACAAGCACTAGTAATCTTTTAGTAAGCTACTTATAAGTACATTATATCACATTTGTAAATATCTTACAACTGACTTACAAGTTTAAATAAGCTGTTTATAAATACATTAACATATTCCTTAATAAACTACTTATAAGACATGAACAAGCATGAGTAATGTGGTATTAAGCTGCTTATAAAGACATTTATTAGCATTTGTTAAGCCTATTCACAAGCTATGTATAAATTGCTTGTATAGGATTAATAAATACATTAACAGTTTTCTTCTTAACAGTTTATTGAGTGTCTTGCAGCCCCCCAATCTGAACAAATAGGGGGTGAATTTTTACAAGCCATTTATAAATTGCTTGTGGACAGTTACTGCCCCTTGGAAAGGGCAGATTCTGAGTGCAAACATTTTAAATTTTATTTAAAAAAATTTTTGTTTGAAATGTTATAAGGCACTAAAGCACAATCGGTACGTGTGTCTCTTCTTTGACATTGTTGTTGTGATGTGTTAAAGAGTTGTTATATGTTTGTGGCTTTGGTTAGTGTTCATATTCTGTACTTTGTGGATCTTTCTGGCAAAACATAGCCCACAGTTTAGGAGGCTGCAAAACGGCCCAAACACACACACTTCTTTAGGGGTTTTCTCCGGGATGCTCCGGTTCCCCCCTGCAACAAAAAACAAAATGTTACTAAACACACACAAAGGTGAAAGAAAGAAAGCTGAAAAACATTCTACTCATAATCTCCATGCCTCCTGCAAAGTTTCTGCAGATTTAAGCTTTCGTTCTTTTTTTATTTTACCATAAAGTCCCCCTGACCCAAACGCACACACTTTTTTAGGGATTTTCTCCGTTTCCCCCCTACAAAAAAGAAAAAAACTTTCAATGCACAGAAGAATTAGGATTGATTGATGTGGAGGACTTTAAATCTCCACCAGAGAGATTCTACACGACTCTGCAAATCACAAAGAACATTCTTGAATTCTTTTCATTTGTGAATCCGATATTATTAGAGTTGAAAAATGTAAAATTGATTGTGCAGATGTGTCTGACCATAACTTTCTTTATGTAAATAAATATTTTCAAATAGTAAGAAGCAAACCACATGGAGATTGAATGTTGGGGTTTGAATAATGAAGCATTTAGAAAGGATATGTCTTTTCTATGTCTTTTATAACTGATATAAAACAATATTTGGAGGAAAATGATGATGGAGCGGTAGACCCTACAGTGTTATGGGATACTCTTTAAGCAGTAATTAGGGAAAAACTGACAGCAAAAACAACATAAATAAGGAAAACTAGAAATAAAAAGTATAAAGAATACTCTATAAAATGAAAAGAAAAGAAATACAACAGAAATATATCAACAAATACAAAATAATAAAAAAGAAATCAATCAATCTTCTTTGAAAATATAAATTGACATTGCAAACTACTCTGAAGAACAAAATACATTTAAAAAGTATTAAAAACTACATTTCACATGTTTACTTTAGTTAGAAATTCCCAACAAATGCAGATATGTTGAGTCTGTGTCTTGATAGTAGGTAACACAGAACCGAATACTCTATAAAATGAAAAGAACTTGAACAGTTCATAAAAAGAAATAAAACAGAAATATATCAACTAATTAAAAACACACAAAAAAAATCAATCAATCAGAATATGATTAAAAAGAATAAAGTTTGGCCTAGATTACAAAAGAGGTTTATTCAGACATACATCTGGTTTGTCAGAAGATTCAAAACCCCTGTTGTAAAAGTAAATTATGTCCAACACAAGAGACCTTCAGTTCTCATCTGTTTGCTCAGCTAGAACTGAAGTAGTGAAAATTAACATTTTGGTGGTGGAGGACCCAAAATGCAGGAGACCAGGCATAATGACAGAAATAAAAGATTTAATAACAAAACTGAAAAACATTACAAAACACACAGAGTAACAAAAAGGTGATACAACAGAGCAGAGCAGATGACCTGACAAGGATTAACTGAAAACCAGACACTTAAACGGGCTGAGGGCAATTGGCTAAAATGACAACAGTTGTGGATCATGATGGACCGGGAAACAGTGTGACTGAGGGCAACTCAGAACTTGACCAAAAACCACCAAAACCAAACCAAACCCCAGAATCCTTACAAAAATATAGAATGCTAAACTTTACAAAATATTCTTGAAAATAAAGACTTTCATAAACAAACAAACAAATAAATAAATAATTTCTAAAAACATAACCAGGCAACTGACACAGCCTCACCACTGATGTCATCAATGGTGATGTCATCAATGGTGATGTCATCAATGATGATGTCATTAATGATGATGTCTCTGCATCGTTGACTTGCAGAATATTGACTGATGTCATTTGAGGTCATAAATGATGTCATTTGAGGTCATAAATGATGTCATTTGAGGTATTTTTTTGTAAATCATGTCATTTGACATCACCTGGAAAAAGGAATAAATAGACCTACATTTGTTTTTTAAGACATTTTATCGTGGAGCTGGACAGAGACATTTGGAAAGAAATACCTGAAAGATGTTTGTGAAAAGTTTTGCAATGCAAAGATTTCTGCTCAGGACAGCAAGAAAACTAGTCAAACGTAGTGTCATGATGAAGTCCCAAATCCTTAAAAGGAGAAAGAAAATGTTCTTCTTGAGACCCATTAAGCCTTTCTCCATGGAACAGCCCATGACACCTACACCCTTTACGACAAACAATTATGAACAACACAAGATGAACACTAAAGTCGGAATGACAAGTGCAGCACCCAAACAAACTGCAAACAACGGCTTTGTGAAATCTTCAACAGTTAATAGTCACAACTTAACAAAAGACTTCTGCAAGTTTTCTAACGACTTCAACAACTGTTGGTTGAATGCCACCCTCCAAGCTATAATCAATATGAACACTGTGAGGGATGCCGTTCAATCCCTGGACCCAGAAGTCATGGCTGCCATATCAGCTATGCCAGCCACTTCCCAATTGTTTCTGGATGCAGTCCAAACCCCAGGAGCGACCTTTTCTCCATCTGAAGTGGCGATAGCTTTACTGGAGTTAGCACATGTCATACCAGATTTAGAATTCGGACAACTACATGACATTGCTGACTTCATCAATCCTTTGTTGGGCTGGCTGAAAGACTGTGGAGTCCAAGCAAATCTCCACATGCACCAAGAAAGTAGATGTCACAGGTGCCAGAACATCTCATGTGGGTTCAATGATTTGGGTAACATGTTCTTCCTTCCACCACAACCAGGAAACACAGATTCCATCGCCTCACTTCTTGGCAGCAACGCTGAAAATATCTGCTCCAACATAAAGTGTCAGTTTTGCTCATCAAATGTGGAAACGGGAATCTCTTTTGGTGATTGTGACATCTTTCCCTTGTATGTGCCAAGACAGTCTGCAGTCAGGGAAAAAGTCACACCGGATAGTTCCATCTATGTTCCTATCAATGGCAAGAAGGAACAATTCAACCTCTCCTCAGTCATTTGCCACAGAGGCAATCACTTTTACACCTACGTTGCCAAAGATGGTGTCATTGTGAAAGCAAACGACAGTTGGATCTCTGTAGCAGATGAGACCTGTCTGGCTGACATCAGCTTACATGGAATCATCTTCCTCTATGAAAAATGCAAAGACACAACTGCTGTCAATCAGAAGGACGTGTCTGCTAAAAATGAGGAAAATGTTGCTCAGCAACACACCATGAGGCCACAAGAAGAGATGTCCAGCCTCAAATCTGAACACAAGGTAGAAGGAGGAGGTTCAGAACCAAAAGACCAACCAATCCTAAAAAAGTCTGAACACAAGGTAGATTATGTGGAATTGTTCAGAAGGAAAGAAGCCAGGAATAAAGGGAAAAAGAAAATCCTTGGACGATTAAAAACTGCTGGAGGAGGTTCAGGACCAAAAAGACGAACCAATTCTAAAAAAGCCTGAAGTGCAACGTTGTGTGTTGGACCTGAAGAAACTAAGGTCAATTAGGGATGAAAGACTTTGACATGATCAACGTCATGCTTTTCCAACGTTTCTGTGGATATTCTGGATAAAGGTTTTAGTTTTTTTCCAAAAACGTTGATTGATAGACATTACTGAACACACACAAGGAATTCAAGGGCAAAAAGACCATAAAAGTCTAAAAGTCTTTAAATAGATGTCATGTATCTATTTTTACCGTCTTCATTAGAGGTTTAAAGTTTTCATGTGGGGATCTTTTCTACCAGGGCTTGCTGGTTTGGTCTGGGGTTGTTGCCGCGGTGCTCGCCCTTGCTGGGGCGGCTGGGGGCTGACGTTGCAGCCTCACGGCTGTGGTGTGGACCCTGTCGCTGTCCGCTGTGGGTGGGCGCCATGGCGATGATCTGTTGCTGAGCTGCTCCTGGTATGAGATCCCCAAGCCTTCAATTCTTATAGTTATTTATTATTTATATCTTATTTTTAGTTAGTTATTTAGAGTCATTTTTATGCATGGGTTTATGGGGGGGGGGGGGGGGGGGTCAAAGGGGTTGGTTAGTTTTCTGTTCTTTTTGTATTTTGTTGTTTTTAATTGTAAAACTCTTTGACACATAAAAAGAGATTTTGAATGAATAATTGATGATTTTCAAGGTGAAAGCCCACCACCCCCCAAACACACACACACACACTTTTTTAGGGGTTTTCTCCGGGATGCTCCGGTTTCCCCCTGCATGAGCTGCACAACAAAAAAAATGTTACTAAACACACAAAGGTGAAAGAAAGAAAGCTGAAAAACATTCTACTCATAATCTCCACGCCTCCTGCAAAGTTTCTGCAGATTTAAGCTTTCGTTCTTTTTTTACTTCACCATAAAGCCCCCCTGACCCAAACGCACACACTTTTTTAGGGGTTTTCTCCGGGATGCTCCGGTTTCCCCCCTACAAAAAAAAAAACCTTTCAATGCACAGAAGAAGTAGGACTGATTGATGTGGAGGACTTTAAATCCCCATCAGATAGATTCTACACATGACTCTGCAAATCGCAAAGAAAATGAAAAATTAAGTGTGCAGATGTGTCTGACCATAACTTTCTACGTGTAAAAAAATATTACAAATAGTAAGAAATAAACCACATGGAGATTGAATGTTGGGATTTTGAATAATGAAGCAATAAGAAAAGACATAAAAACTGATATAAAACAATATTTGGAGGAAAATGATGATGGAGCGGTAGACCCTACAGTGTTATGGGATACTCTTTAAGCAGTAATTAGGGAAAAACTGACAGCAAAAACTACATAGTTAAGGAAAACTAGAAATAAAAAGTATAAAGAATACTCTATAAAAACGAAAAGAACTTGAACAACAGTTTATAAAAAGAAATACAACAGAAATATATCAACAAATACAAAACAATTAAAAAAAAATCAAATCAATCAATCTTCTCTGAAAATATAAATTGACATTGCAAATTGCACCACGACCTTTCACATCAACTACTCTGAAGAACAAAATACATTTAAAAAGTATTAAAAACTACATTTCACATGTTTACTTGAGTTAAAAAGATGCTCCGGTTTCCCCCCTACAAAAAAGCAGTAACTAGAGGAAAAACTGACAGCAAAAACAACATAGTTAAGGAAAACTAGAAATAAAAAGTATAAAGAATACTCTATAAAACGAAAAGAACTTGAAAAACAGGCGCTCAATTCAACCTATGAAGTTACTGATCCAGAGATTAAGAAAGTAACAAATAGCCCAGAAAAAAAATCCAAATAATATTCACTAACTACTATAAAAAACTATATTCCTGACAAGGATGAACTGAAAACCAGACACTTAAATAGGCTGAGGGCAATTGTCTACAATGACAACAGCTGTGGATCATGATGGACCAGGAGTGTGACTGGGGGCAACTCAGAACTTGACCAAGAACCACCAGAACTTGACCAAAAACCACCAAAACCAAACCAAACCCCAGAATCCTTATAAAAATATAGAACGCTAAACTTTACAAGAACCCTTTGAAAATATTATTGGAGATAAAGAGTTATTTGAAACAAAGAAAAAGCATCTTGATCACATAACAAATCATACACTAATATATGCATCAAACTACTGCAGAAATACAAAATCTTAAATAGTAAAAAAAAATTAAAATGGGTAGCATATGATAGGCAATTTAAACCAGCAGAATATGATCATACCTATAAATATTGGACGACAAAAGGAATAACAGCATGGTGCTTGTTAGAAAAGAAGGACAGAAAGCTGGAGAGTTTGGACAACTTGGCTAAGCAATTTCACCTTAAAAAACGGGATTATTTCGATATTAACAAATGAGAAACTATTAAAACAATGCAATACAGAGTGGTTCTTCTGGGGATGAGGGTGGGATCGTTCAAACAATGATAAAGGCATATAAAGACAGCGATACTACATTGATTAGTACACAAATCTTTAACTGAGTATAACAAAAACACAACGTTAAAAGTAAAAGATAACTTGGAAAAAGAATTCAACATAAAGATAACTGAGCAGGATTGTTTAGACATGTGGAGACACCAACATACCACCACTGGATCCTGAACATGGAGAGAGTTTGCCTGGAAGAACCTTAAAAGATTTTTCATATCACCTAAACTGAAGAACGAACAGTTCAAAACAAATCAGAGCTGTTGGCGTGAATGTGGAGAAGTAAATGTAGACCATTCACATTTGTTTTGGAAGTGTCTGAATGGAACAGGATTTTGGAAGATGGTGGTTGATGTAACATGCAAAGTGTTGGGATATACAATTCCTTTGGTACCAGAATTGTTTTATTTCTACATGTTCTCGTGAAAGTCAATCCACCAAAGTGACAAATACTTATTTAAAGTTCTGTCACTAGCCGCCATAAAAACAGTAACCAGGAACTGGGGCACTACGTCAATCCCATCAGGAGCAATGGGCATCAACAATTAACCACGTCTATTCAACGGAAACAATAACATACAGACTGAGACTGCAGGAGGCACAATTACACCAAAAGTGGAAAAAATGGACACTGTACAGCAAATAGACCCACAAAGCACCAAGAATCGACTTCTGTGTTGATTTTGGTTGTGTTTTCTTTTCATGACAAAAACTTATAAAAAACGTTTAGAAAAAAAATTGATTTGACTCTAATTATATCTTACAAAATTATTGTAAAATACATCAAATCAAAATAAAAAAACAATTGGAAACATGCCGTTTCCAAAACTTAATGCAACCACATGAGGGCATAATCCAGTGCTTTTGTGTGCCGGTCCCAAGTCCGGGTAAATGCAGAGGGTCGTTTTAGAAAGGGCATCTGATGTCAAGATAGATATGCAAATCCCAAACAGGACGACAGCTGAAACAGCTGAAGTCCAGCCCCAGTACATTAGCCAGGTGCTGCCTAGCCCTGCGTCTCTGAGGGTCATATAGTCCCCCAAGAACTGGGATGTGGATGTTGTGTGGAAGAAACAACAGCATGAAAAACTGAAGCAGATTTCAAAGTAAGGAAAAGACTTCTAGAAACTAATCATACCGTTGGACACTCTTCTTCCTTCCAGGACAGAAAAAAATCTTCCCCTTTGTGGCCTTAAAACGTCCTTCAGGCTTCCTCTCCTGGTGCCTGGTGAGGTCAACGACCCTCTGGTTGTGCCTGGCAGGAGTTCCCAGAGTGTGATTATTCTGTCCACCCTGCTGTTGGAGACCACTGACAGACTCCTGATCTCCACCAGGACCTTGGCCGACTGCTGGTGCCAACTGGGTCACCTGACCGGACTTCAGTTCCAGAGGAGATGTCTTGCCCACAGATGGTGGCCTCTTCATTCTCCTCTAGGAGAGCAGTGACAGCAGCAGCCTTGTCCGGAGCGTCAGGGTCCACGCAGGCCTCCACCAGCCCGTCTGCTGGTGCAGGTACTCCACGCAGATGAGCTTCCTTGCGGTGAAGACAAAGAGTTCAGAGAATTTTTGTAGATTGATATGAAATAGAGTCTACACCCTCTGGCCTATCTGATATTATTCGCCTGAGTACATAGCAAGTTTGGTGAAATCGTTAATCGTCTGAAGACTAAGCACCCTTTGGTTCTTCTGGTTAAGCATGTGCTTGTGGTGTCCACTGTGCAGAGGTGACAGATGTTCCTCAACTGCAGCCAGAGGTGCAGCTGACTGGTAGATAGACTGGTGAGGCGGAACGAGGACCGCGCAGCAGCAGCTGCACCTCTGGCTGCAGTTGAGGAACATCTGTCGCCTCTGCACAGTGGACACCTCAAGCACATGCTGAACCAGAAGGACTGAAGGACGTTTTAAGGCCACAAAGGGGAAGATTTTTTTCTGTCCTGGAAGGAAGAAGAGTGTCCAACGGTATGATTAGTTTCTAGAAGTCTTTTCCTTACTTTGAAATCTGCTTCAGTTTTTCATGCTGTTGTTTCTTCCACACAACAACCACATCCCAGTTCTTGGGGGACTATGTGACCCTCAGAGACGCAGGGCTAGGCAGCACCTGGCTAATGTACTGGGGCTGGACTTCAGCTGTTTCAGCTGTCGTCCTGTTTGGGATTTGCATATCTATCTTGACATCAGATGCCCTTTCTAAAACGACCCTCTGCATTTACCCGGACTTGGGACCGGCACACAAAAGCACTGGATTATGCCCTCATGTGGTTGCATTAAGTTTTGGAAACGGCATGTTTCCAATTGTTTTTTTATTTTGATTTGATGTATTTTACAATAATTTTGTAAGATATAATTAGAGTCAAATCAATTTTTTTCTAAACGTTTTTTATAAGTTTTTGTCATGAAAAGAAAACACAACCAAAATCAACACAGAAGTCGATTCTTGGTGCTTTGTGGGTCTATTTGCTGTACAGTGTCCATTTTTTCCACTTTTGGTGTAATTGTGCCTCCTGCAGTCTCAGTCTGTATGTTATTGTTTCCGTTGAATAGACGTGGTTAATTGTTGATGCCCATTGCTCCTGATGGGATTGACGTAGTGCCCCAGTTCCTGGTTACTGTTTTTATGGCGGCTAGTGACAGAACTTTAAATAAGTATTTGTCACTTTGGTGGATTGACTTTCACGAGAACATGTAGAAATAAAACTGTTCTGGTACCAAAGGAATTGTATATCCCAACACTTTGCATGTTACATCAACCACCATCTTCCAAAATCCTGTTCCATTCAGACACTTCCAAAACAAATGTGAATGGTCTACATTTACTTCTCCACATTCACGCCAACAGCTCTGATTTGTTTTGAACTGTTCGTTCTTCAGTTTAGGTGATATGAAAAATCTTTTAAGGTTCTTCCAGGCAAACTCTCTCCATGTTCAGGATCCAGTGGTGGTATGCTGGTGTCTCCACATGTCTAAACAATCCTGCTCAGTTATCTTTATGTTGAATTCTTTTTCCAAGTTATCTTTTACTTTTAACGTTGTGTTTTTGTTATACTCAGTTAAAGATTTGTGTACTAATCAATGTAGTATCGCTGTCTTTATATGCCTTTATCATTGTTTGAACGATCCCACCCTCATCCCCAGAAGAACCACTCTGTATTGCATTGTTTTAATAGTTTCTCATTTGTTAATATCGAAATAATCCCGTTTTTTAAGGTGAAATTGCTTAGCCAAGTTGTCCAAACTCTCCAGCTTTCTGTCCTTCTTTTCTAACAAGCACCATGCTGCTATTCCTTTTGTCGTCCAATATTTATAGGTATGATCATATTCTGCTGGTTTAAATTGCCTATCATATGCTACCCATTTTCATTTTTTTTTACTATTTAAGATTTTGTATTTCTGCAGTAGTTTGATGCATATATTTAGTGTATGATTTGTTATGTGATCAAGATGCTTTTTCTTTGTTTCAAATAACTCTTTATCTCCAATAATATTTTCAAAGGGTTCTTGTAAAGTTTAGCGTTCTATATTTTTATAAGGATTCTGGGGTTTGGTTTGGTTTTGGTGGTTTTTGGTCAAGTTCTGGTGGTTTTTGGTCAAGTTCTGAGTTGCCCCCAGTCACACTCCTGGTCCATCATGATCCACAGCTGTTGTCATTGTAGACAATTGCCCTCAGCCTATTTAAGTGTCTGGTTTTCAGTTCATCCTTGTCAGGAATATAGTTTTTTATAGTAGTTAGTGAATATTATTTGGATTTTTTTTCTGGGCTATTTGTTACTTTCTTAATCTCTGGATCAATAACTTCATAGGTTGAATTGAGCGCCTGTTTTTCAAGTTCTTTTTGTTTTATAGAGTATTCTTTATACTTTTTATTTCTAGTTTTCCTTAACTATGTTGTTTTTGCTGTCAGTTTTTCCTCTAGTTACTGCTTTTTTGTAGGGGGGAAACCGGAGCATCTTTTTAACTCAAGTAAACATGTGAAATGTAGTTTTTAATACTTTTTAAATGTATTTTGTTCTTCAGAGTAGTTGATGTGAAAGGTCGTGGTGCAATTTGCAATGTCAATTTATATTTTCAGAGAAGATTGATTGATTTGTTTTTTTTTTTTATTGTTTTGTATTTGTTGATATATTTCTGTTGTATTTCTTTTTATAAACTGTTGTTCAAGTTCTTTTCGTTTTTATAGAGTATTCTTTATACTTTTTATTTCTAGTTTTCCTTAACTATGTTGTTTTTGCTGTCAGTTTTTCCCTAATTACTGCTTAAAGAGTATCCCATAACACTGTAGGGTCTACCGCTCCATCATCATTTTCCTCCAAATATTGTTTTATATCAGTTTTTATGTCTTTTCTTATTGCTTCATTATTCAAAATCCCAACATTCAATCTCCATGTGGTTTATTTCTTACTATTTGTAATATTTTTTTACACGTAGAAAGTTATGGTCAGACACATCTGCACACTCAAATTTTTCATTTTCTTTGCGATTTGCAGAGTCATGTGTAGAATCTTTCCTCCACATCAATCAGTCCTACTTCTTCTGTGCATTGAAAGGTTTTTTTTGTAGGGGGGAAACCGGAGCATCCCGGAGAAAACCCCTAAAAAAGTGTGTGCGTTTGGGTCAGGGGGGCTTTATGGTGAAGTAAAAAAAGAACGAAAGCTTAAATCTGCAGAAACTTTGCAGGAGGCGTGGAGATTATGAGTAGAATGTTTTTCAGCTTTCTTTCTTTCACCTTTGTGTGTTCAGTACATTTTTTTTGTTGTACAGCTCATGCAGGGGGAAACCGGAGCATCCCGGAGAAAACCCCTAAAAAAGTCTGTGTGTGTGTGTTTGGGGGGTGGGGGGCTTTCACCTTGAAAATCATCAATTATTCATTCAAAATCTCTTTTTATGTGTCAAAGAGTTTTACAATTAAAAACAACAAAATACAAAAAGAACAGAAAACTAACCAACCCCTTTGACCCCCCCCCCCCCCCATAAACCCATGCATAAAAATGACTCTAAATAACTAACTAAAAATAAGAAATACATAATAAATAACTATAAGAATTGAAGGCTTGGGGATCTCATACCAGGAGCAGCTCAGCAACAGATCATCGCCATGGCTCCCACCCACAGCGGACAGCGACAGGGTCCACACCACAGCCGTGAGGCTGCAACGTCAGCCCCCAGGCGCCCCAGCAAGGGCGAGCACCGCGGCAACAACCCCAGACCAAACCAGCAAGCCCTGGTAGAAAATATCCCCACATGAAAACTTTAAACATCTAATGAAGACGGTAAAAATAGATACATGACATCTATTTAAAGACTTTTAGACTTTTATGGTCTTTTTGCCCTTGAATTCCTTGTGTGTGTTCAGTAATGTCTATCAATCAACGTTTTTGGAAAAAAACTAAAACCTTTATCCAGAATATCCACAGAAACGTTGGAAAAGCATGACGTTGATCATGTCAAAGTCTTTCATCCCTAATTGACCTTAGTTTCTTCAGGTCCAACACACAACGTTGCACTTCAGGCTTTTTTAGAATTGGTTCGTCTTTTTGGTCCTGAACCTCCTCCAGCAGTTTTTAATCGTCCGAGGATTTTCTTTTTCCCTTTATTCCTGGCTGCTTTCCTTCTGAATAATTCCACATAATCTACCTTGTGTTCAGACTTTTTTAGGATTGGTTGGTCTTTTGGTTCTGAACCTCCTACTTCTACCTTGTGTTCAGACTTGAGGCTGGACATCACTTCTTGTGGCCTCATGGTGTGTTGCTGAGCAACATTTTCCTCATTTTTAGCAGACACGTCCTTCTGATTGACAGCAGTTGTGTCTTTGCATTTTTCATAGAGGAAGATGATTCCATGTAAGCTGATGTCAGCCAGACAGGTCTCATCTGCTACAGAGATCCAACTGTCGTTTGCTTTCACAATGACACCATCTTTGGCAACGTAGGTGTAAAAGTGATTGCCTCTGTGGCAAATGACTGAGGACAGGTTGAATTGTTCCTTCTTGCCATTGATAGGAACATAGATGGAACTATCCGGTGTGACTTTTTCCCTGACTGCAGACTGTCTTGGCACATACAAGGGAAAGATGTCACAATCACCAAAAGAGATTCCCGTTTCCACATTTGATGAGCAAAACTGACACTTTATGTTGGAGCAGATATTTTCAGCGTTGCTGCCAAGAAGTGAGGCGATGGAATCTGTGTTTCCTGGTTGTGGTGGAAGGAAGAACATGTTACCCAAATCATTGAACCCACATGAGATGTTCTGGCACCTGTGACATCTACTTTCTTGGTGCATGTGGAGATTTGCTTGGACTCCACAGTCTTTCAGCCAGCCCAACAAAGGATTGATGAAGTCAGCAATGTCATTTAGTTGTCCGAATTCTAAATCTGGTATGACATGTGCTAACTCCAGTAAAGCTATTGCCACTTCAGATGGAGAAAAGGTCGCTCCTGGGGTTTGGACTGCATCCAGAAACAATTGGGAAGTGGCTGGCATAGCTGATATGGCAGCCATGACTTCTGGGTCCAGGGATTGAACGGCATCCCTCACAGTGTTCATATTGATTATAGCTTGGAGGGTGGCATTCAACCAACAGTTGTTGAAGTCGTTAGAAAACTTGCAGAAGTCTTTTGTTAAGTTGTGACTATTAACTGTTGAAGATTTCACAAAGCCGTTGTTTGCAGTTTGTTTGGGTGCTGCACTTGTCATTCCGACTTTAGTGTTCATCTTGTGTTGTTCATAATTGTTTGTCGTAAAGGGTGTAGGTGTCATGGGCTGTTCCATGGAGGAAGGCTTAATGGGTCTCAAGAAGAACATTTTCTTTCTCCTTGTAAGGATTTGGGACTTCATCATGACACTACGTTTGACTAGTTTTCTTGCTGTCCTGAGCAGAAATCTTTGCATTGCAAAACTTTTCACAAACATCTTTCAGGTATTTCTTTCCAAATGTCTCTGTCCAGCTCCACGATAAAATGTCTTAAAAAACAAATGTAGGTCTATTTATTCCTTTTTCCAGGTGATGTCAAATGACATGATTTACAAAAAATACCTCAAATGACATCATTTATGACCTCAAATGACATCATTTATGACCTCAAATGACATCAGTCAATATTCTGCAAGTCAACGATGCAAAGACATCATCATTGATGACATCACCATTGATGACATCACCATTGATGACATCACCATTGATGACATCAGTGGTGAGGCTGTGTCAGTTGCCTGGTTATGTTTTTAGAAATTATTTATTTATTTGTTTGTTTGTTTATGAAAGTCTTTATTTTCAAGAATATTTTGTAAAGTTTAGCATTCTATATTTTTGTAAGGATTCTGGGGTTTGGTTTGGTTCTGGTGGTTTTTGGTCAAGTTCTGAGTTGCCCTCAGTCACACTGTTTCCCGGTCCATCATGATCCACAACTGTTGTCATTTTAGCCAATTGCCCTCAGCCCGTTTAAGTGTCTGGTTTTCAGTTAATCCTTGTCAGGTCATCTGCTCTGCTCTGTTGTATCACTTTTTTGTTACTCTGTGGGTTTTGTCATGTTTTTCAGTTTGGTTATTAAATCTTTTATTTCTGTCATTTTGCCTGGTCTGCTGCATTTTGGGTCCTCCACCACCAAAATGTTAATTTTCACTACTTCAGTTCTAGCTGAGCAAACAGATGAGAACTGAAGGTCTCTTGTGTTGGACATAATTTACTTTTACAACAGGGGTTTTGAATCTTCTGACAAACCAGATGTATGTCTGAATAAACCTCTTTTGTAATCTAGGCCAAACTGATTGATTGATTTGTTTTTTGTTTTTTTCAGTGTTTTGCATTAGTTGATATATTTCTGTTGTATTTCTTTTTATGAACTGTTCAAGTTCTTTTCATTTTATAGAGTTTTCGGTTCTGTGTTACCTACTATCAAGACACAGACTCAACATATCTGCATTTGTTGGGAATTTCTAACTAAAGTAAACATGTGAAATGTAGTTTTTAATACTTTTTAAATGTATTTTGTTCTTCAGAGTAGTTGATGTGAAAGGTCGTGGTGCAATTTGCAATGTTAATTTATAATTTTAAAGAATTTTTCAATGCTTATTTTTCAGTTTTGCTTCTCATTTTACTTTTAAAAGATGACATAGAGCTATACTTGTATTTGCATTAGACTGAAAACCTTAAATAGTACGCATTTTCATACATTCTTTTTGAATCATATAGGTTTCAGTTTACCTAAACCCTATTAGGTTTTTCATAAAACATCCAACATTTCTATGCAGCTTGTTAAATGACTGTGTCCTCTTCATTATCCCCCATTTTGACCACCAAACAGTCACTGGGCTTCATGGTTAAAAACCACTGAAACGTGGAGGCCACGTGCCTCTAATTAAGCGAGTGCATGTTTGTCATGAGGGACGCGGAAGATAAGGTTGCTGTTGCAACAACTACATTATTGTCATCCAGAAGTGGCACAAATCCTGTTCCATCCCATGTCAAGATGTTTTTAATCTACAAAGGAGAGCAAGTTTATAAATGGCAAAAGGAATGGAGGTCAAATAAAGGCTTATTATATCTAGTTAAAACTAACTTGAATTGGCAGCTACAAACCAAGGATGGTGCCCTTGTTTTTTTTTTTTGTTTTTAATAATACATGTCTCAATAGTTGTCTTTGTGTTAAAATACTGTAGAAGTATTCAGTGTGATGCTTTCGCCCAATAGAAACTGCCCCTTAGGTTGTGGTTTTATTTGATTTCTAAGCCTAAAGACCATAAAACACTCAGGAGAGGAATGTTTTCTGCTTTGGCACAACATTCAATTTCATCAGCCTGTTTCTGAAGTGCTGTTCCTTCAGCAAAGGAGTTCACAATTTACCCAAAAGGTATCATACAAAACATGTGGTGTTTTTTAAGTGCAACATTTTCCTCAAGATGAAGGGAAGAAGGCAACAACATGAAAGAGGGGAAATTAAAAACATTTCTAGATTATGTCATGTGTTCATCGGTCCATACATTTTCTTAACCAGCTGTATGCCTTTAGGGCAGTGCTTCTCAATTATTTTTTGCCGGGCCCCCCCTAGGAAAAAGAAAATGTTTTGCTTTAGGGGTTTACAGGGTTGCTGGAGCCTGTCCCCGCTACTGTTGGGGAAAGGCGGGGTTCACCCTGAACAGGTTGCCAGTCTGCCACTTAATCAGTCCCACACACAGACACACCTAGGAACATTTTGCAGGGTGCTGAACTCCAGGCCTTGAGGGCCTCCCTCCTGCTGGTTTTCCAGAATCCTGCCATATCCGCTGATGATTACCTGGAATAGGCGTGTTTGGCCAATAAGAAGCTTTCATTTCAGGTGGGTTAGAAAACATTTAGGACACTCGCCCTTAGGGCCTTGAATTAACATATGAAGGATGTTTTTGGAGGAAGCTGGAGTTTCTGGAGAAAACCCACAAAGAAAGGTCCCAGCTGAGATTTGAACCAGGGCCTCCTCACTGTAAGGTGACAGCGCCAACCATTGATCCACTCTGCAGCTATCACCTGTGTATTGAACTAATTAAAAGGAGAAAATATGCATTTGAAAAATGAAACCTGTTTTTTTTTTCTTGTAAAACAGGCTAATTAACCACAAATATTGCTGTTAATATTTGATGGTACTTTGCAAACGGCACCCCACATGTTTATTTGCTATTTATTTTTTGAGACATTTCTAACATCTGCACTTTTAGTCAATGGTTTGATTTGGTTTAGCATTACTGTGTCAAGAAATGTGTTTGCTGTAGACCATTATCACTTTTTAATGCACTTCGCGGAAGCAGGCTTCCACGGTGTTCGTTAAAAAGTGATCATGCACACTTCGAAGGCCATTAACCCTTACATCACTTACTGGCTTCTTGAATGGTATGCAGGATATGGGTCTCAGCTACTTCATCCTTATTTAAGTATTTGCCAGGACCTTGCAGCATTCTCATAGAAAAAATAGTGCATGAACATTTTTACTGTAAAGGTTCACCGAATAATCTTCAACCATGATATTTTGTGTGAGCCATCTGCGTGCCCCATACAGGTTTGCCAATTTTTCGCCCATAGACAGCCTGTATCCACCTATAAGAGCAGTTATCGGTATTAAAGCACCCCCGTAATGCCTGTGGTGTGTGGTTGAGCAGAGCACAGTGATGACAACAGTTGCAATGACAGTATTTTTAGTTGCAGGCTGCACAGGTGTCTGAAACAGAGCTGGAACTGAATATGAATATTCATGAAGCCCAGAGACGCACACAGGACCACGGTTTGCCTCAGTTCACAAAGAGAGAAAGAAATCATAGAAAATCAAAACAATGACATTTACATGTGCAAGCACACCTGAATTTGAACAGTGTTGGTGTGTGTACGTTTTTTTTTTTTTTAACTCAGGGAGGGGCATGCCCTCTTAAATTCATCCTCATCTCCTGCCATAGAAATTCAAATGGCTTCATGGAGAAAAGTAGATGGAGAGGCTGTTGAAGAGTTGGCTCGTCTTTTCTCTCCGCTCCAAAATGGTCTTTGATATGCTAATAGGAGCACACCACAGGGGCCCCGAAGGCCAGATGCATGCTGGGATCTACCCCAGGTGGTGTGTGCACTCGTTTACCTGCAATGCTCACAAAAGACTTAGTGTAGGTTTATTTTAAAGATATAATTGATGTTTATTATTTTGCATAATTGTGACATGAATACATTTATAAAAGGTAAACTTGAATGTGTTTTACTAATTTACACAACATACATAATGTTTCAGCAGGCTTTTCTTAAATCTCTGACTATATTTAGACATATTTACGGATCTTTTTTCCACCGGGACTACCCCCCCTCTTCCAAAAAAAAAAGAAAAGAACTCTAATTAACAACATTTTCCCTAAACTTTAAAGGAAAGTTTAAAAGAAGCTCTAAAAGAAGCTATAAAGATTTCTGGTATTTCTTATGTCAGAATATAAATTCTAAATTACACAGGTAGTTCAGTTTTAATTTGCCTGAATTTTTTTTATTTTTTTATCAGATTAATTAGTGTCAAAGCTGTTCGCCAGCTTCCCTAATAAACTGCAATCGTTTGAATTTAGTATCACAGCCTGACACACATTGATTCTGGATGCTTGATTGATTTACTTCATATGGTCCATTTTCTAAGGATTACAATTTTAACAGTTTAGAATGTTATGTGTACTATTTAAATAAAAAATCAAATTGTAGATTGCAATATAGAGTGTGTGATACAGGATATAAATAACCGTAAAAAAAGAAACATATTTTCTGCACTGTAGGTCACACTGCGCTGTCAATGAATGGTCTATTTTTTGAATTATTATGTTATATATAAGGTGCACCAAACTAAAAGGCACATTAAGCGAGACAAAAGAGTCAGTGATACGTCTGTCAGTCAGTCTGACTTTTTTAAATGTGTTCACAGTAATTCTAGACTTGTTTGGGGCATGCTACACTTTAGCCACATTAGCACATTCACCTTACCTGTAACTTCCAACCTTGTTTTCAACATGTAAAGCAAAAAAACAACAGACTGATAATGTAAAAACAAATGTTACTGTGGCTACGCTAACACCAAATCTTAAAATAATCGCAGTCTGACACCACTACATATTAGCTGTGTTATGCTATTTACTAGAACACATTTTGACAGAGTGCTGTGTGCTTCTCAATATCACTTTGACATCACTAACACACCCAGAATATCTTCAGAGAGATCGTTTGCACTCCAATCTGTTGAGTTTTAAAACATTTAAAACACAAGTTTGAGTCAATTTGCAGAATTTACTTCTATTGTCTTTAGATGCCCTTAAATTTGGGCATATTTGCATTGAGAAAGACTTTTTTTTTTCATTCAGTTATATAAAGGGCCAATGACAAATGGATGACAGTTAGATTTTCCCAATCGTGGTCTATTAAGCCCTTTTAATGCTGGGTATAAAATCAGACAGAGTTGCTGATGGTTTCCCAATTTTCCTTCCTACCTAAGCCTCTGTGTGTTTCTGCTCAGCGTGTTCTGCACACACTGTTGTGACTGGGAGCTACACTTCACCAGAGCAGCTTTCTGCTTTACAGGAGCCAGTAGTCACCCACTGAGCTTCCTGGCAAACAGCAGGACACAACAGACAGCTGGTATACAGCGCTCGCCCCGCTCTTTTTTTTTTTTCTTTTTCTTTTCCCCCAGGTGCTAAATGAGCTGTTAGGTACAGCTGAGGTCACCCAGACAAACAAAAACGTGGAGAAACGGAAGCCCCCACATTTCAATACATCACAGCAGACTGCATCTTTGATTTTCCTAGACAAAATGTGCTCCCGGGAGGCTTCGCTCAAGCAAACAAGGTGTGTAATGACAATGGCGTCAAACTTGGTATTGTGAGTTGGTTAGCTCAGTGTTGGGTCCTGAATATTAAGCTGTGATTTCGACTGGACAGCGCGAGGCATTACTGTTATGCGTGCGCATCAGTGAGCAAATGGTGTGACACTCCAAAGTGGCCAGTCTCATTACCAATGTCTCACGCTTGATTAGCCTGTGGCGTTTGGTACCAGAGTTTACAGCTGATGTTGTTGAGCAATTCCTCATTAATACCTGTGAATGTAGAGGAGATAAAGGGGTGTGAAAACCCCAGATGATCATTATAAAATAAACGAGACAAACGTCTCATTTTTACACTGACTACTAGTGCACATAGCAAATTCTAGTTAAGGCTTTTGCATCATTGAGTCACATGCACACAAAAATCAGAAACTCACAGTTGACTCTTGTCTGATTTTACATTGGACACAATGTGTAGGTGATAATGTAGGGTTTTAACTTCTTGTTACTTTTAAAAACGTCTGCAGCTCTTTTTTTTGTAAACAAGTTGCGGTGAAATTAGCATTGCTGTTGTGGGAAGAATTATGTCTCCAAAATAGACGACACGTCCCAGCTGCACTTGGTTTTTACCTTATTAGAAGCTGGCAGGACTCGTGACTTGTTTTTGTCTTTTTATGAAACAAAAGGAATAAATTAGGTAAATGCTGGTAATTTCTGTAAGAAATGTATGAGCTTATCCAACATTGTATTGTTGGATAAGTGATGCTATCAAATGAAAGACTATGGATTATTTTACTGACTTAGTCACTAAAGAAATCTGATAATTCAAATAATCAGAAAATGGTTGGATATTTATCGTAAACAGGCTCTGTGTTGTGTAACTCATCACAAATTTGTGATCCAAACATAATGTGTTTGAATAAACCGCGACTTCATGGAGAAATAAAAGGTTTTTGAGAAGACACTAATATCAGCCTCACAATAAAACATAAGGAATCCTCATTTTTGTCTCTGAAATTAAATGTAAAAAACCAGCATAAATGGAGCTTAAAGTCTTACCTCATCAAAGCATATTAAACTGAAAGAGTAATTCTATTTTTAATTGTCGCATATTTCATTGATTTCCATTCTCCTCTGGATTTCCAAGCTAATAGGGTAATCTAATTTCTTGGATATATTTAATGTTTTAAATGTATTTTGTCAATAAATGAAGTTTCATAGTCAGTGTTATGATCACTGTGAGCAGGGGGCGTGGCAGACCTTCTCCCTGGTGCCTCTCTACTCTGCACACCTGATTGTCATCTCATCACCTTGTCTTTAAAAGCCTGCACCTTCCTCTTTCTCCCTGCCAGATGATTACAATTCAGTAGCTCTTAGCACCTGTCCTGTATATCTGTCTAGCTCCGATAATTCAGCATCCTGTCTGATTTAGTTTCTTGTTACTAAGGAATAAATTGTCAACCTGCCCTCGGCTTCAGTCTCTGCTTTGGGATCCCTCCACTCAACCTAACAGAATCATCTGGCCAGCATGGATCCCGCAGAGCTTGAAGAGGTTAAACATGCCCTCTCTTCCCAAGGGGCTCTGGTTGGACGGCATGACCAAGCACTCCAGGAGATTATGAACACTCTTCAACATCTTTCCACCGGAGTTAATCGTCTCGGCGGTCGCCTGGAGGAGGTCTCGTTTCAACTCACCACAAGAAGATCGCCAGATCCAGTTCAAGCCGCAGGATCAGATCCAGCTCCAGCACCTGCTCCTCACGGTTCTGCATCATCTCCCCGTGAGCCCTTCATCCCCACTCCCAGCAGGTACTCCGGAGAAATAGGGCTATGCAAGTCGTTTATTCATCACTGTAGACTCGTGTTCGATCAGCAGCCTCTCACTTATTCCTCTGATAAATCCAAAGTGCCGTTCATAATGAGTCTACTTTCGGGCAAAGCCTCTGCCTGGGCTGTAGCATTAGCCGGCAGTAACTCTCCTCACTGCAGTTCCTTGGCGTCATTTACGGCTGAGATGCTCAAAGTTTTTGACCATCCGCTGCAAAGCAAAGAGACTGGAAATCGCCTGCTCTCCTTATGCCATGGTCCCGGTTCAGTTTCGGAATACTCCATTGACTTCCGTATTTCCGCTACGGAGTGTGGGTGGAATGAAAAGGCACTCATCGGAATATTTTACCGGGGTCTTAGAGAGGAGATCAAAGACGAATTAGCCGCTCGTGACGAAACTTCCAACCTAGAGGAGTTAATTTCCCTGTCTATAAGACTAGATAACCGCCTTCGGGAGAGACGCAGGGAAAGAGCAGCTAGACCCTCTCGCCCATCCAGCTCCTCGACAGTCACGCCCCTTCATGTGCCGGTGTTTCCTCCACCTGAAACTCAGGTGACCACGCCTCCCCAGGAACAGAGCATGCTACGCTGCAGCGAGGAGCCAATGCAGCTCGGCAGGATGACTCTCACTCCGGAGGAACGTCAGCGCCGCTTCCACCAACGGCTCTGCATTTACTGCGGTCAGTCTGGCCATTTCCGGTCCAACTGCCCTGTACGGCCAAAAGACCGGGCTCATCAGGCTCAGGAGGGGCACTGGTGAGCCGGACCCCCGTGGATCCCTCCTCCAGACGCATCCATCTGCAGGGTACAATTTCTTATGACACCACAACCTTACAGATCCAGGCTTTAATGGACTCTGGTGCAGATGACAATTTCATTGACTCTCAGTTTGTGTCCCAATCTAGCATCCCCACTGAACTTCTACCTAACCCCAAAAAAGTGTTTGCTCTGGATGGTAGACTATTGGCCTATGTAACGCACCGCACACGTCCTGTGTCCCTGCTGGTTTCTGGCAACCATAGGGAATTAATTAGTTTCAATATAATTCCATCTCCAGCCTCCCAGCTTGTGTTGGGTCTACCCTGGCTTTCACTTCATAATCCACATATAGACTGGTCTTCACAAACTATTGTCAATTGGAGCCTTTTTTGCCATTCCCACTGTTTACATGCTGCTGTACCACATGTTTCCACCTCTCCTGAGCCTCCTAGACCTGTTGACCTTTCTTGTGTTCCATTGGAGTATCATGACCTCAAGGAAGTTTTTTCTAAGGACCGTGCTTCCTCTCTGCCCCCTCATCGACCCTATGACTGTGAGATAGAGTTGTTGCCTGGTGCTTCACTCCCCTCCAGTAAGCTGTACAACCTCTCCAAACCTGAGAGGGATGCGATGGAGACCTACATCACTGAGAGTTTGGCGGCTGGACTCATCCGCCCATCCTCTTCCCCTGTTGGAGCGGGGTTTTTCTTTGTGGATAAGAGTGATGGGTCCCTTCGTCCATGCATTGACTACACAGGTCTGAATAACATAACAGTAAAAAACAAGTATCCTCTCCCTCTCATGGACTCTGCTTTCAGCTCCCTCCAGACTGCAACAGTCTTCACCAAACTCGACCTCCGAAACGCCTATCATTTAGTAAGATTCAAGGAGGGTGACGAGTGGAAAACGGCTTTCAACACTCCTCTGGGACATTTTGAGTATTTGGTGATGCCTTTTGGACTGACTAATGCTCCAGCTGTTTTCCAATGTCTCATCAATGACGTATTGCGTGACATGTTGAATAGATTTGTGTTTGTTTATCTTGATGACATTTTGATTTTTTCACGAACTCTAGAGGAGCACGTTCAACATGTTAGGCTTGTGTTACAGCGCCTGTTAGCAAACAGACTCTATGCAAAAGGAGAAAAATGTGACTTTCATGCCCATACTGTCAGTTTCCTGGGGTTTGTGATCGAGGAGGGCCAACTCAAACCAGATCCTGCCAAGATCAAAGCAGTTGCAGAATGGCCTACACCCACTACTAGGAAGCAACTGCAGAGGTTTTTAGGGTTTGCTAATTTTTACAGGAGGTTTATCAGGAACTACAGCTCTGTGGCCTCTCCCCTAACCAAGCTGACCTCTGTAAAAGAACACTTCTCCTGGTCCCCAGGTGCTGATGCAGCTTTTGTTAAGTTAAAAGGTTTGTTTTGTTCTGCTCCTGTGTTGTCCCATCCTGACCCCACAGCTCAATTCATGGTGGAGGTTGATGCCTCAGAGTCTGGAGTTGGGGCGGTGCTCTCTCAGCGATCATCCTCTGATCAGAAAATGCATCCCTGCGCTTTCTTCTCCCGCCAGCTTTCTCCGGCTGAGAGGAATTACGACGTGGGAAATCGTGAGTTGTTGGCAGTCGTGCTGGCCTTAAAGGAATGGCGCCATTGGTTGGAAGGAGCTTCTCAACCTTTCTTGGTATGGACTGATCACAAGAACTTGTCTTACCTCCGTTCTGCCCGCAGACTGAATCCCCGTCAAGCTCGGTGGTCCCTTTTCTTAGGACGCTTCACCTTCACTCTCACATACCGCCCAGGGTCTCGCAACCAGAAGCCTGACGCCCTATCCAGGCAATTCGAGGTGCCAGCCTCCTGCAACACTCCTCAGGACACCATCCTACCACATTCCTGTGTCGTCGGTGCAGCCATCTGGGAGGTGGAGCATGAGGTCCAGAGGGCTCTGGAAAACCTTCCCTCTCCTCCTGAATGTCCCTCAGGTCTCCTGTTTGTTCCCCCACCTGCTCGTTCCTCCGTACTGCAGTGGGGCCACAACTCCAAGGTGGCTTGCCATCCTGGAATACACCGGACCTTGACCTTGCTGAGGCAGCGCTTCTGGTGGCCTTCCATGTCTGCTGACACCCGGGAGTTTGTCCAGGCCTGCTCTGTCTGTGCTCGTGGCAAGGCTTCCCATCGTGCACCAGCAGGACTTCTGCGACCACTCCCAATTCCTCAACGACCCTGGTCCCACATAGCTGTGGATTTCGTCACCGGCCTCCCACCTTCGGAAGGTAACACAACTATCCTAACCATAGTCGACCGTTTTTCCAAGTCCGTCCATTTTGTGCCACTTTCCAAGCTCCCATCTGCCTTCGAGACTGCCAATCTCCTGGTCCAGCACGTATTCCGGTTACATGGACTGCCCCAGGACATAGTGTCAGACCGAGGTCCCCAGTTTACATCCAGGGTGTGGACCGCCTTCTGCCGGGCCATTGGAGCCACAGCTAGCCTGTCCTCTGGATACCACCCCCAAACCAACGGCCAGACTGAGCGGGCTAACCAGGACCTGGAGGCAGCTTTGTGCTGTGTTGCAGCTAATCACCCTGCATCCTGGTCTACTCATCTTCCCTGGGTTGAGTACTCTCACAACTCCTTGGTGTCCTCTGCCACAGGTCTGTCTCCATTTATGGCCTCCAATGGCTTTCAGCCTCCCCTCTTCCCCTCTCAGGAGAGAGCAGTGGCCGTGCCCTCCATCCAGGACCATCTCCGGAGGGCCCGTAGTGTTTGGCACGAGGTTCGGGCAGCCCTCTCCCGCACTGCCTCTCGGAACCGCACTTTGGCTGACCGCCACAGGGTTCCGGCCCCAGCCTACAGACCAGGACAGAAGGTTTGGCTCTCCACACGTGACATTCCCCTGCAGTGTGAGTCCAGGAAGTTGTCTCCAAGGTTCATTGGCCCCTTTGAGATCGACCGGGTCATCAACCCCTCTGTGGTCCGGCTGAAGTTGCCTGCCTCCCTGCGCATCCATCCATCCTTCCATGTGTCCCTCCTGAAGCCTGTCTCCTGCAGTGTTCTCAGCCCTCCGGCCGAACCCCCTCCTCCCGCCCTGGTCGTGGATGATCATCCGGCGTTTCCTGTTCGCTGCCTTTTGGATGTCCGGCGGCGGGGTCGTGGCCTGCAGTATCTTGTGGACTGGGAGGGTTATGGCCCGGAGGAGCGTTCCTGGGTTCCCCGCTCCTTTATCCTGGCCCCTGCTCTCCTTGAGGACTTTTATGCCCGACATCCTGACAAGCCTGGTCGGCCGCCAGGTGGCGTCCCTTGAGGGGGGGGCACTGTTATGATCACTGTGAGCAGGGGGCATGGCAGACCTTCTCCCTGGTGCCTCTCTACTCTGCACACCTGATTGTCATCTCATCACCTTGTCTTTAAAAGCCTGCACCTTCCTCTTTCTCCCTGCCAGATGATTACAATTCAGTAGCTCTTAGCACCTGTCCTGTATATCTGTCTAGCTCCGATAATTCAGCATCCTGTCTGATTTAGTTTCTTGTTACTAAGGAATAAATTGTCAACCTGCCCTCGGCTTCAGTCTCTGCTTTGGGATCCCTCCACTCAACCTAACAGTCAGTAATCCCAGCTCTGCGATTTTCTCACTAAATTTGGCGACTTTTTAAATTCCATTGCCGACTTATTTTCTGAAAAACAATTAGCTACAAATCTGTCAAGTTTTTGCTGTTGTCATTAGAGGCTTTTCTGGTGTTTGGAAAAGCTGGTATAGTTCTGCCATTTCTGTTCTTAATGAGTGGGAGGGACATCTACACTCCGAAACATTAAAAGTGGAAATATACACGTGATGTGGATCTTGCCCAGTGTTATTTAAATTAGTAAATATTGTTGCTATTCTCTCTATATTGCATGTTATGTTGCATTTTATGTTTCTTCAGACTTCAAACTTTTTTCGCAAGTTAATAAGTCTAATTAAATATGCACCAACTATTACATTTCTGCACTGACCAATAGCCAAGTCCTACAAAATTATGCAACTGACTAAAAAGGATGAATCTGGCCGAGGAGATTTGTAGAAAATGTAATCAAATAATAATAAATATAAAATAATTGACTCAAAACAGATATAACATGAAGTTTAGACTAAAATTGGTCATTGCATTACTGTAGTTTCCAGAGAATAAATCACTTTTTTTTTCATAGTTTAGTTAGGGGTGCGACTTATACACAGGACTGACTTATTTGTGATTTTTTAAAAACATAAATATAGGCTCATATATTTGTTATTTTCCCACTAACAACTGCCAGAGGGCACTGTAGGTGTGCGTATCAGTATTTGGTACAGACAGCAACGCAGAAGAAGAAGTGCCTTCCAAAATAAACACAGAATCTAAAAGTTTTCCTTCTGAACTTTATGAAATTTTTCTTATTTGCATTAAGATATTATTATTCTTGTTTTTATTTTGTCCCTCCTCTGACTAGTCATCAAAGAAAAAAAAAAGCGCCGGCATTCAGACGCAACTCCTGCACTACACAATGTAACAATCCCCGAGAGAAAAACTAAAAGATCTGATGAACCCAGACATGGAGACGTGTTTACTGTCGCTTTTGTAGCGCTTTCCAAAATAAATAAACCTGATCTCTCAACATCATCGCATGTCTTCTGTGCATTGTAAAAATAGGGTATGTCTGATTTCCCACTCTAACCCCTATATAGTGCACTATTTTGTGTGTCCGCCATTTTGTAGCGCTCTCCGAATCTACAATTCCAAAATCGAGTGTGTCCGAATTACTTTTAAAATTCAGGGCACTTCACAGTGCTGGACTATATAGTTTTTTAGTAGTTAGGGGTTAGGGTTGGAATTCGGACAGAACCATAGATACTCCTGTTCGAGTACAGCGCCACGAAGGGAACACTATCTAGTGGAACTGCTATGTGTGACCCGGCACCTTTGACCGTAGGGCCGCTGCTGTTCAAGTACAGCGCAACGAAAGGAACATACTATCTAGATAGAACAGAAAGAAAGCCAGGCAAATTCAACGTAGAGCCAATCCGTCTGAAAAGATGCTACAGGGGAACTATAAAATGAAACCGCCAAGAACCAAGACCTGTAAGTCTATGAAGACTCTCATTCATCCAGGTTGGTTCCATTGTAGTAGGTTTAGGGGATGTCATCTGGACTTGGTTTTTAAAGTTAGAAGACGTTTCGCCTCTTATCCAAGAGGCTTTGTCAATTCTGAATTTAAGTTGTACAACAATTTAAGTATCTTGGCGTAATCTTTGATTCAAACTTAACTTTTAAAGATCATGTAAAGAAAATATCCAATATTGTTAAATTTAATCTCTCAAATTTTAAACAAATAAGGTCTTCTTTGACTACTGAGGCTGCAAAGGTTTACATGCATTCATTGATTTTTAGTCATATAACTTGCTGTCTTACTACATGGTCCCAGACAAACGAAAGCACTTTGAAACCCCTCAAGTCTCTGTTTAAGAGAACCCTGAAAGTTTTAGACAAAAAGCCTCTGCGTTATCATTACTGTGACATTCTAACCAAGTATGGCATAATGGACTTTGAAAGTTATAAAATGTACATGGATGCCTGTCTCATTTTTAAAGTTTTGAATGGGCTGGCCCCTCCCCCCTTGTTAGACTTTATAAGTAAAAAAACAAATGTTGGAATAGGCACCAGGGCTTTAACTCGAGGGGACTGTAATGTTCAAAGGCGCAGGACTAAATTCAGCCTAACTGTGGTGTCAATTAGAGGCACACAGTTATGGAATACACTGCCACAGCACATTAGGAACTGGGAAAACTACCCTACCTTTCAAACAGCTCTTAAACAATGGCTAAAAACAAACCAGTCCTGCAGACATTAGTTATTGTTTTTTTTTTTCTGTGACTATCTTGGAATTTTTAGACTTGCTTTTTATTGTAATAACCTTTGTAAATATTTTTACCTCTAATATTGTGCTATTTCATTGTGTTGTAAATGTAATTGTTGATATTTTTACCCTGCCCTAGGACAACAGATGAAATTTAGCTCCTGTGCTAATTCTGGCATATTTATGTTAAAGCAGCTGCTGAAACATTGTTTAATATGCATTGTCCTAATTCAAATAAATAAATAAATAAATTAGCTGGTCTAAGAGCTGGTATATATGCGCTCATGGGGGAGGAGTCAGACCTGAAACTGGAGGTGTTGTCCACTTAGCCTACATGGTTTCGGGTCGTTAATAGTCCTTTGTCCTCAGCTGGGGGTTGGGGAGCCAGTGACTCACTCTCCAAATTGGTCATCTCTTTCAGCGGTTAACGAACTGGTGGAACTAGTTTGGTTTGTTTAGGTTTCAGAACACTGCCGTAGATGGATGGAAGAATAAACCTGAGACCACCGTTCTTATTAAGAGAAGGTTTATCCTTCTTGACAAAGATGGTTTCTTTCACTCCTCGCTCAAACCATAGTTTCTCTCTGGCTAGACTTCGGACTTCACTGTCCTCGAAAGAGTGGTTTGTGGCTATTGTGGCACCAATTTTCAAGGAGTGCAGGGGGCGCAATCAGGAGGGAAGCTGCAAAAAGAGCAGAGACTTTGGAACTTGGAAGCCAGCCCACTTCTTGTTAAGGGTTTTACACCGTCCACCAGAAACTGAAGTGCTGACCAGGCAGTAGGGAATCGCAGGCTCAGGAAACGATGCATGGATAAAAGACAAAAGCAGTATCAGTCTTGGCAATGAATATATGTATCTTAGCAAAACTGGTCAGTTTCAGAATGCTTGAGATAAAGGGAATAAATGTGCTCTTAAATGACAAAATCGGAGAAAGTGAGATCAAGTAGTCAGTTTAAAGAGAGGGCTCTATTTGTGTATTCACCACGGAAGCACAGATTCTAACAGAGAATTGACATAGTGAGATATGGGACCTGCGTGTAATCTTGGCACCAAAATTTTATATGCACCAATGGTAAAAGAGAGAGGTAACCTTTTGTCATTTCTGGAGGGACGCGCCTTTAGAAGACAATCAAGGAGCAGGCGAATGGAAGGGTGTCCAAGGAGATTCGTAGACGAGGAAGTTCAACATCTCATGTAGATCTCGACTGCAGCTCGGTTGGATTTGATGCTTTGTCCTTGATATAGGCGGTGCTCAAATACGTGGACAACAAAAGCACAGACTACTGAAATATTAATTGGCAAAGGGGTGTCTGTATACTGGCAAAGGAAGAACAATTTGAGTTCCATGGGGATAACAGGTTTTTAATAGTATTTTAGCCGGGCTAAACCTCATGCATTTAGAGGCTAACAAGTACAAGTCTCTAAATGGAGATGCTCTTAGTCGAGTGTCCTCAGCTTGAGAGCAGGGCAGACAGAGGATTGGCTTGCGGACACAAATGTAACTCTTGGAATTTGAAACTAGAGAGCATCAGCAATATTGTTTCTATGGCTAGGGATGAAATTTGCTCATAGTATAAAGTATTTAAACACTAAAACATATCAACCGACACACTAAACTGTTGATCACCACACTTCTTGAACAATCTTTGTTAATCTCCACAGCTGTATTCTCTCAGAACACAGTGATCTTTAGTGAGCATGCTACAACTAAGGAAAAAAGCTTAAATAGAGCTGCGGATTTGGGTTCAACATCCTAAATTTCTGGCGGCCAGACATTCATAAACCACTCTTCATAAAATCCCCCCAAAACCAGAGGGCGCAGCATCGGAAAACAAGTGGAGGGAGTCTGAAGACTCGAAACACCACTCCAAGCATCGAGAAGGAGAGACCAGAAAGAAGTGTACATGTTTGTGTACATGTTGACATGTAGACATCTTTACAGTTAACAGGTGTGTTTATAACATCTGAATGTGTGTGTGGACAGGCCCCGCCCTTTGAGATTTGTATTACACTTGAACCTTACCGTAATGATAAACATCCAGTAAAGTAGTTGCTTTAGGCTGCTTCATGGTTCTACCCCCCCACCCCCCCTCCTATTATCACCCTCCTCTCCCCCCTCCTCTCTAACATCCCTCTCTCTTCTTCCCTCCTTTCCTTTTCCGTCCGGTCCAGCACCAAAGATTTTCTAATATGATAAATTTAATAATTTAATTGAATAAAGTTTGGCCTCAACTACAAAAGGGGTTTATTCAGACATTCCTCTGGTTTGTCTGAAGATTAATAACCCCTGTTGTTAAAGCAAAATATGTCCAACACAAGAGGCCTTCAGCTCTCATCTGTTTGCCCAGCTGTTGGACAGGACAAGTTAAAAAAAAAAAATAAATAAATAAAAAAAAAAAAAAAAGGACATGAGAAAAGGAGCCGCAGATGCTGCATAAGAGTCCAAGACAAGTAAAATGTCGACAGAAGAGGGAGAGGTCCAACGACTGACCAATCCAAACACTGGTTAAACTATGGAATTTACAGCACAAGAAAAAGAAAAAGAAACAAAAACAGAGAGCCGCCATAACAAAGCCAGCACCGAAATGATGGCCAAATTCACATCCAGCTCCTACAACAAAACAAAAGGGTAAATAACACAAACAGCAGAGAAAAAAACGCCAAGTCTCGAAATTAGCCAGCTTGAGAAACCTGTGCTAGCGAGGACCGCCAGCCTAAATAACCACAAAAAAACCCCACAATCCTCAAAACGGGAACTGGACGACGCAGAGCCACACAGCAGAATCCGAGCCAGATGCGCATCATTACTTTCAAGAACAGGAACTGCAATTCCCAGGGTCCTTAGGGGCGTGACGTCACCGATGACCGGTTTGAGCAGAGAACCAGAAAGAGCCGCAACGTGGAGGAGCCTCAACACATAAAAACACAGAAGAAGAGGGCAGCATGGCGCGCTCATCATAGAGATTCCAGTGATCACGGCTTTCAGGAAGGCTCTGACATCTCCTGATTGAGCACCACTGACGACCCGAACACTGCAGGACGCTCCCCCCGCAGACGCATGCCAGAGACATGAGCGCTGCTGCGCCGAAAGATGCGGGAGCCGAGACACTGCCTGAGCAGCTGAAAGGAGGGCTGATGCGGGGAAGACGGACACCCCCACATCAGAAGAAGGGGGACCATCGAGTCCAAAAATGAACAGGGGGAAGACATCATGCCGCTGGGAAAAGCGAGAAGGAGAACAGCTAGCATAAAGAACAGGTGAAAAACGCAGAGCTCGTTGAAATGGAAGGAGAGGGATTGGATCGCACACCTGGAACTTAAGTAGGACGCTGAACAGTTGAGTTAGTTAGACTGAACCACCCGCAGGGTGGAGTAACCAGGTAAACGCACTGCTCGAATTGCCTGCCTGAAATACTCCCAGGGTCGTTCATTTCTTGCTCCTGTGACTTATACTCCAATGCAACATATTGCCCGGAAATACAATAATTTATTATATTAGAAATAAGATTTAAAAAAACAACATCTAAGTTAATCTTAAATGGTAAATTTAGTCAGGATGCTTTAACTCATTTTTTTTGTCTTTGCCATGGCATTATCCGAATAATATGCAAATTAGGTAGTTGCATCATAGCAGCTTCAAGGTCAGCCAATAGTTATTATTTTTATTGTTGTAGTTCAACTTGAACATTAGGTGGCTAAGCATCAGTTAGTCAATTAGCTGTAGTGTCAGTATGACTATAAACTTTAAACTAAAAAGGAAAAAAATATATAGTCAAACATAAAAATTTTGCTTTTTTCGATTGTCATTTCAAAGCACACTTAGCTACATTTAAGTGACAAATCAATGCAGATTTATTTTAAACACAAAATAGTTTATGCAATATTCTACATGCTTGGAGGCCCTTATTGCTGTATTTTCACTGTGGATTGCCTAGAAAATTTCCAAGTTTAATTCCTTTATGTTAAAAAAAACAAAACAAAAAACCAAAACATACACATTGATGGTCCAAATAAAATAAATGTCAAATTATATTCCGATGCTTAATCTGGTAGTTTGGATTTTCAGTTGTTAGCTGCTGTTCATCTGAGCCTGTGCCCTCCTCAAATCCCTTTTCCCCTTAGCAGCAGCAGTAGCGTCCCCACAGCCTGCATGACATCTTCAGCTGAAGGTTCCTCTTCGCTGGAAGGCTGTTTGCTCATCTGCAGAGCTTACCAAACACTGACTGGCTAGCTCAGAGGCAGAGAGCACTGTGCTCCACAGGTGGGCTCAGATAGGTTTGTCAGGGCACCAACGCTCAGCCGAAATGACCCCCCTCCCACCACAGCAGCCATTACAAGCTCAGAAGAAAGCCTCCGTCCTTCCTTTCCTCCCTTCCTCCATGGGGTTTGCAGAATTCATCAGAGGCTTGGCTGATGTGCTGCAGTCCTGCAGCTGATAGAGCTAATGTGCGATGGCTCTGTTTATGCAGCTGTGGCATGTGTGTGTGTGCAGACGGCTTACACAGAGGTGCCTGTGCAAATGCATCCATGTACATAATCACATGCACTCCTTGCGGCTTTCATAAGTGTACACAAACACCCTCTGCTGTCTGTAACACAGACCAGCAAATGTAATGTAGCACATAAACAATACCCTGTCGAATACATCAACATACCAGATTAATTAGTAATTTATGAAACGTATAAAAATGTTGCACCCTGTTCAAGTTATAAAGATTTGAAACATTACTCTGGTTTGTTTATGTTTTAATGTTAGCTCATCACAAACCGAGCCCTTCTGTCCTTAAATGATTATGGTCTCATTTTAGTCAAACAAATGTTGATATCCTATTTAAAGCCCTACACCGATGATCTTTTGACCTATTTTAAAAGTGTTCCCAGTGGTCTTTAATTTATGATTATGCCAATTTAGCCAAAATAAAAAAACCTGCAGAGCGGCAGTAGTTCATTAGACATCTGCGTCTGGGTTGTGGGTGGGAGTGCTGATGTTGCGGAAAAAGCCAGCCTTCATTTCCCATGATCCATCTGTTTACACTCTCTCCCGCTAACTGTCAGCTCCTTACATCCCCCAACCTAACATTACAGGTGCAACAAAAATGGCTAGCAGTATTGGGGCTACTCAGCCATACAGTTTTGAGCCAGCTCATTCAAGGAAAACAAAGACATATGTGGATTTAGGGGCAGCTGTGGTGCAGTGGTAGGGCAGTCGACCTTTGATTGGAAGATTGCAATTTCGATTCCCGCCTTGCCTGCCGGTATGTCAAAGTGTCGTTGGGCAAGACACTGAACCCCACTTTGCCCCTGTTTGACCAGTGTTCGGCAGCGAAGCCACCACCAGTGTGTGGATGTGTGTGAATGTGTGAATGTGTTTGTTACTCTAAAGCACTTTGGGCCTTGAGGAAGGTAGAAAGCGCTATAGAAGTATACACCATTTACCATCTATTCATTTACAAGTGGATGCATTACAATGAAGCGGAGCAGGGAGCTTGTGAGATTTTCTATGTCACAAATAAGCTCCTTTTTTTACCGTCTGCTCCTGATTTATGATTTAAATGAATAAATACTCAGAAAAGTCGTTTTAAGCTTAATTTTCTGTTAAAAATACAAAAAATGATTTTCATCATAGTGTTTCTGCTGAGTGAGCACATGAACAGCACTTTAAAAGTTTGTGTTACACTTATTTTTTTTTTATTATAAAAAATAAACGAAAAATATTTAAAAACATTGAATGGATTTCTTTGTCTAATTATCTCATATCTTGCCGTGGTAGCTTTGAAAGTTGTTTCAATGTCTGTTCTGTTGAATTAAAGGGACGTTCATTGTGTGTTGATTCATTCTAACAAGCGATGAACAATGCTACAGTGATTGACGAGATAATTGCTCACATTTACAATTAACTCCTTTTTGTTTTTTGTTTGCTCACATTTCCAGTCACAGCAGCAAACCTCACCTCTCATTTGCTCACTCGTCCCTCACCAGTTAGGCTTTCTCTCTGCATTTAATGGATTACTTAATAGGTGTGACAGTTATTTGTTGAATTCTAGTTTACTAATGTGGTTGTTCTCAATCATAGCATGAGCAACAATGTGCTTAATGGGCGCTAATAATTTCAGTATATCCCATCAATTTTGCCCCCTGTCTGCAGAGCACAAACTGTAGGGAGTACAATTTTATGCAGATGACTGAGATGTTTACCCTGATCTATTTTTATTTCCTTTGTTAAAGCAAGTTCACTTGCAGTAAACAACGAAATCAACATTGAAATAAATTTCAGCAACATGTTTCAAGGTTAGTTGTTTCAGCTTCACAGTATTTCAAGTGAAGTATTCCAGTATCAAGTATTTCCTTTGATACTGGAGCTGTCAACGACGACAGCAAAGTAACACACCCTCCTCGAACTATCATACCTTGTTGATTGTTTACATAGTTTATGTAACTGTGATGCCTAGAAATGCAGTTTTGTGCCAATATGTAACACCTAAGCACCCATTTTAATGTGTTTTGGGTGTTTTTAATGTTTTCTTTGCATTTTTTTCATGATGTATGACATATGTAATGAAAATCAAGATTGAACCAGACCAAACCTAAAAAAAAAAAAAGCTGTTGGAAAAATCACCACAGCAAGCTACAAGCTCCCTCCTCCCTGCATCCACTTGTAGACAACTAGATCTGTCATGATATGTATGATGTGGCAGACCCGGATGCTGGAACCCGGAAGAAAACTCAAACGTATAGTGATTAATAAGTCTTTCATTTTTCCAGCTGGAAAAATCAATAGTCTTAGAACATCAGGTTCTGTTGGCCGGGACTCCGAACTGGTAGCAGTCTTGCCGTAGATGGAAACCTCTTGGCGGCTGTGGCGAGAGACGTGGCGTGGCTGGAGCGGAACGTGGCAGGAGGCGAGGAAGGCAGAAGGGGGTCTTGAAGACGGTAATTCCAGGTGGACACTCGTATTGGAGGAACCTGAGAGCGGATCACAAGGCAAGGTTAGTTTGTGAGTCAACGTGGCGAGCATGAATCAACTAGATGACCAGACAAGCACAGAGAATGGCAACGAACTGGCGATGAATGCTGGGCTGGATCTCCTTAACAAGGCGGTGAGTTGATGAAGTAAGTGTCCACAGCTGGTTCCAATCTTCTGAGGCAGATGAGAGCGGGGAGGGGGAGGAGAAATGACAGAGGCACGGAGACCATGTATGTCTTTTTTCTTTCTTGTCTGAGTTCATATCTGGATTAAAACTTTACCGCACTATAGCTCCAATATTGCCCGCCATTTTTGTTGTATACTAATATTAGGTTGGGCTGTGGGGGCTGTAAGCTAGTGGGAAAGCATGTAAACAGATGGGTGATGGGAAGTGGGTGGTCTTACTCCACACCAACAGTCCCACCCACAACTCAGAGGCAAATTTCTGATTAACTAGACTGCTCTGCAGATACTATGTTCCAAAAATGACACAGGTTTCCAGATTTTGCCTAAAAACATCATAATTAAAAGACCACTTTAGATTCACATGGTTATATAATACATTAAATGGTTTATCCATCCATTCATTCATCCATCTTCTTAATTCATTGAATCCCTTTTGGGGAAACACTCACACATTTACACCTCGGAACAGTTTACAGTTAGCATGTTTTTGGACTGTCAGAGGGAGCCGGAGTGCCTGGTAGAAACCCACGCATGCATGAGGAGAACATGCAAACCTCCAACATGAAGGACCCAGCCGGGAATTCAACCAGGGTCTTCTTGCTGTGAGGTTATAGTGCACTATTCTTACCCTATTGGTAGATTTTATTTAAATTAGCAATGGTGTTAGAAAAATGGTATTACCAAGAATTCTTATTTTGAGAAGGACTCAAATGAGAAAAACTTTGAAATTGAAAAAAAAAGTTGATCATCTTTTTTCCTGCAAGACAGGAATGATATTTACGCTTACTTTGTGTTTCCGAGCCAACTAAACTGATTTTAAAAATGTTGAAGACTCCAGTTTAGCCTAAACATGTTCCTTGTTTTATTTTAACATTTAAACATTTTAACTTAAATAATTGAATCAATTTCCTGAGCCGTGTTTACTATTTCTTACATGTATTATTAGGAGCAAAGACAGCAGTTTGTTATAACTGTTATAACTATAATATATTTATTTTCTTCATAACTTGCTTTAGAGTAAGACTCGAAAGATCAGACGAAGAAAAGCAACATGAAATTAGTTTTCATGCTTTTTCTTTCACCGCCGAGCCATCAACCCATCAAACTTTTTGAAGGAAAGTTTAATGCACCAAACATTGTTGCAATTTATCGACTTCTGCTGCTCTTTTCGGACAGTTTGCACCTTTAAAAGTGCTCTCCAGGCAAACAACGCTTTGCACAAATAATGTTTTTCAACTGAGCAATACCCCACAGGTCTGACCTTGACCGCTTTTATCAGGAGATGAATACTTTGAAGATTGCCATGGTTGCTCTAAAGCCTGCAACCAAACACTGCAATCTGCTCTGCTTCGCCCAAAAAGTGAGGATAATGCATGATTATAGATTTTTTTCCCCGGAATGACAGTCCACTTATGGATAGAAGAAAAATAAAAAAAATTATAAATAAAAACCATTGGGAAATCTGAATTTTTACCCTTTGATCTCTCAGGGACTTTGTTACCTTTTTGCTGATTTTGAATTCTTTTTTTGGTAAAATATGTAAGACATATTTTCATAAATATGGGCTGCACGGTGGTGCAGTGGTCAGCGCTCTTGCCTCACAGCAAGAAGGCCCCGGTTCAAGTCCGGGCTGGGGGACCTGGACTGGAACATCAATGGGGGGGGGACCTTTCTGTGTGGAGTTTGCATGTTCTCCCGTGTATGCGTGGGTTTTCTCCAGGGACTCCGGCTTCCTCCCACCATCCAAAAACATGCTTTATAGGTTAATTGGTCAACCTTAATTGTCCCTTGGTGTGAATATGAGAGTGCGTGGGTGTGTGATTGCGAACACTCTACCCTGCAGTAGACTGGCAACCTGTCCAGGGTGTCCCCCTACCTTCGCCCATAAGTGGCCGGGATAGGCTCCGGCAGCCCTGTGACCCTGAAAGGGAAAAACTGATTATAAAATGAATGAAAAAAAGGTCTTACCATGCAGCCAGTATCACATTAAAAATAATCTGATTTCAATGCATACATGCGTGTCTCTTTGATACCTATTGCTAGCATCTGGTTAACCAAGATTGAAAAAAAACCTTCTTTTAAAGTTGATTGGTTTTCACTTTAACCAAAATATTAGTAATCTGATTACAAGATGAAAGTGAGTCTACTTTGAAATAGCATAAAAAATTATTCTTTTAAATTGGATTAAAATCCGTTGTTTAAAAACGTTAACAATTTATACCGGAAACTAAAGTCTCCCATTCCATCCATCCATCCATCCGTCCATCCGTCCATCCGTCCATCCGTCCATCCATCCATCCGTCCATCCGTCCATCCGTCCATCCATCCATCCGTCCGTCCGTCCGTCCATCCATCCATCCGTCCATCCATCCACGCATACATCTTCTTCCACTCATCGAGGGTCACGCTTTCCTGGGTTACGGGGGCAGCAGTCTTAAGCAAAGATGCCCAGATTTCCCTCTCCCTGTCCACGTCCTCCAGCTCCACTGGGGGGACCCAGAGACTTTCCCAGGCTAGCCTAAAGACATATTCTCTCTAGCATGTCCTGGGTCTTCCCCGGGGTCTCCGCCCAATGAGACATGCCAGGGAGCCCTCCAGGAGGCATTCGGACCAGAAGCCCAAGCCACCTCATCTGTCTCCCCTAGATGTGGAGGAGCAGTGGCTCTGCTTAGAGCTCTCTCTGGTTGACTGAGCTTCTCACCCTATCTTTAAGGGAGCACCCAGCCACCCTATGCTCATTTCGGCGGCTTATATTTGGGACCTCGTTGTTTCGGTCTTGACCCTGAGCTCATGGCCATAGGTGAGTATTGGAATAAGGATCGACCAGTAAATAAAGACTTTTGATTCATGGCCCAGCTCTCTCTTCACCATAACGGACCGGTACAGTAACCACATAATGGCGGACGCTGCTCCAATCCACCTGTCGATCTTACGCTGAGTCTCTCATTCTGGCTTTAATAAGAACCAGCTGCCAACTGTTGAATAAAGTTTGTCAACAAATGTGAAATAGTATCAAAATGAAGTTTGTGATGATTATTTTTTGGTTGCTCAGAAAAGTGTTCCTACTGTTTTTAATGTGTTTAAGGGCATTCTAAACCTGATTTAGGGACTTTGCACAGAAATTGTGTTTTAACCCTTGTGCTATCTTAGATGACCCCACCCTTACATTGAGGTGTTCTCCCTACCATGACAAAGGTGGATAAATGTGGCAAAATTTCATGCAACAGTCATTCTAAAAAAAGTGCCTCATTGTCTTTCCGCTGTGTTCAACACAGACTCTGCGATCGCTTGTTCATCTCTGCCACTGGAAACTGTCATCCTTGCATCCTCATTGTTTTTTTTTTTTTTTTTACTTGTCCTGTCCAACAGCTGGGCAAACAGATGAGAGCTGACAGCCTCTTGTGTTGGACATATTTTACTTTAACAACAGAGGTTATTAATCTTCAGACAAACCAGAGGAATGTCTGAATAAACCCCTTTTGTAATTGAGGCCAGACTTTATTCATTTCAATCATGTTTGAAAATCTTTTGTGTTGGACCGCACGGAAAAGGAAAGAAGGGAAAAAGAGAGAGGGACATTAGAGGGGGGGAGGGGGGTAAGAGGGTGATAATAGGAGAGGGGGGATAAGACCATGAAGCAGGATAGAGCAGCAAGTTTACTGGTAGTTTATCATTATGGTACGGTTCAAATGTAGTACAAAAAGGGCGGGGCCTGTCCACACACACACTCAAATGTTATCAACAGACCTGCTGGCTGAAAAAAATGTCCACATGTCAACATGTACACAATACAGGTATTGTTCACACACGCATACTTATGCCTTTAAACCAACTAGTGTGAAATATTTCAGTCATTCAATCATGCAAACTATTAGTGCATTTTTAGTGCATCCTCATTGTGATGCTTTTGTATTGCTGTTTGTGGCGTGTGGTAGAACAACCCTGTAAAGATCCTCCACACATTCTGCTCCTGGGTTTGTTTTCAAGGATTGAATGTTTTGGCCAGAAGATTTTAGTCTACAAGACCTTAAGAAAAAGACAATTAACTGTTTTTAACCCTTTAATACCTGAGCATTAGCTCCAGTGTTTAAATTCTGTTGGCCGTCATGACTATTCAACCTTTGATCCGATTAACGTAACTCCAGCGGAATCTGGAGCAGAAAAAAGGAGCCTCGCGCTGATATGCAACACTTTGCAGTTGTGAGGTGTTTAAGAAAAAGTACTTCTCTCTAATGCAGAACCCCACAGTCCAACAGTATCAGCTGATTCTCGTCGATTGCTGTTGGAATGTCAGAGAGACATTCACTGACAAGTAATAAAAAAAGCCATTTATTGCATTAAAGTATGATCCATCTCAAAAATGGAAATGAAACAGTTTGTTCTTGTTTTCATTCACAAAAGTATAATTTTCCCAAACATGGGCGTTTATAGAATAATTAATTTTATCAACAGACTTTGCACAGAAATTGTGTTTTAACCCTTGTGCTATCTTAGATGACCCCACCCTTACATTGAGGTGTTCTCCCTACCATGACAAAGGTGGATGAATGTGGCAAAATTTCATGTAATCCATTGAACCAGTGAAGATCACAAATCATTGGAAAAAAAATGGTTCAGCGCACTGTCTAGTGGGTCTGGATGACCCCACTCCCAACGATAGAGTGCCTAGGATACCACAAGGGTTACATAAATCAAAATCCATCAGCAAGTTATGTCTAAAGAAGTTTGGTGGCAGTTATTGTCATTGTTGAGGTGGTTTTAAATTTGAGTGTAGGACTCAAAATACAGGTGACCAAGCTTGTAGCAGTATGTCAAAAACTTTAATGAAGGAACTTATATGTGGCAAAGCACAACTAAACCTCAATATGAAGAAAACTATGAAGCAAAACGAGTGGAAACAGATGACTTGACCAAGATGAAGTGAACATCTTCCCCCTAAAACTACTGTGGGATGAACAACTAACTGAAGACAGCTGTGGATGACAATCTAATGTGACGAAACCTAAAAACAGAACTAAAAACTAAAGGGGGAACAATCAGGCAACCTCTGATTGGTCAAAGCATTGTATTGCATCCCAAAAAAGCGCTCAAGGATAGAGACAGTCTCCAAGGAAACTTCAAAGTTAATTGGTGTTATAAAGTTTTATGCAGAAGCTGCATGAAAAACGCATTTACAAAATGCAGTAAAACTAAAGACCTGTTATTTTTTGTGAGTCCCTCAGTTAAAAGGAAATTGTGTTTTAAGTGTCACACTAAGAGATAAACCCCTTTAGTTCCAGCTATTTAAAGTCAAACTGAATGCTGTGCATATGTTGAATTTTTATTTTCATCCAGTTAGAACTTCAGTATTTGCAGACTACAGCTCCTTTTAAGACTGCTACTTTAATCCTAAAGCAATCTGACAAATCATCATCTAGATTAATATGGAGTAACCCTTGTGCTATCCAAGGCACTTTAACATTGGGAGTTGGGTCATCTAGACCCCACAAGACAGCGTGCTGAACCTTTTTTCCATGGATTACATGAAATCCTCTGCACCTTTATCCACCTTTGTCATGGTAGGGATAACATGTCAATGTAAGGGTGGGGTCATAAGATAGCACAAGGGGTATTGTCATTGTTGAAGAGCTTTGTTGGGGAAATCAAGTAACTTCTAGGAAAATATCTTTGAAAGAAAGTAAGTTGTGGTTCCCACAGTGGTGACATGGGCATTACAACCAATTTAGATGCCTTAGTCACATGCACCTTTACAGGGGTTTACCAATACACAGGGCTAAAAGTAAGCCGGTACAGCCCGGTACTGCATACTGGTATAAGAGCTGACGGAGGTGTGCCGTTTCACAACTGGAAGATCAGATGTGTGGCCGCTCTTTGCTGCTTTGACACACATTCAAAAGCCGCTAAAACTGTCAACCAGGCAACACTTTATCTCATCATTTTAACTTCTCCGTGGTTTTTAGTGTCTTATCATGGCTATGTAATATGATTTGCGTCCCTCTCTCCTCTCATGTTATCCGCTAATTCTGTCGCTTCTCTTAAACAAACACATTGAGCATGCACTTCTCAAAGGGTATGCTTGATTTGTTGTCCGGGAACACAAAATTCATTCAGTCAAGTAGGCATATATTATTGTCTGCAAAGGGACAAGAAAAACAATAAATGATTCCTATAGTTTTCTGAACACTATTGTGATTGATAGTTCGAGATAAAACCTAATGCAATGGTAGAAGTGAAACATGAAGCAAAAAATGTATTTATATTTGAAGAATTCATTGAAAAAAGAACAATGCAGGGAAGATTTTTCAAGAGGAAGATTGCACGTGAGGATGAAGATGTACAAGCTAAAATTAGTGGAGAAGAAGAAGAAAAGGAGAAAGAAGTTGGTGCATTTCCTGCATTTTTTCTCAACAAAGACCCGTCTATATTGTTATTTACAGTCCAGATTTATTCTCAGCTGCATTTGATTTGATTTGATTTGAAATGGTTTATTTCAAGCAATCAAATAGGAAATAATACACAAAACAATACAATCATCAGTTATACATTCATACAATAACTAATCAAACTTAGGATAGTTAGACATATTAATAAATATTGCTTGAAAGGGAGTGGAAGGAAGCGAATTTATATAATCCCACCCCGTTATACTTTAAACATTTTATTACATGGTTTATCAATATCCGGTTCCAAACTTTTATCAGACAGAATTAAGAATCCTGAAATATCAATAAAGCACATGACAAAGATGAATTACTTAAATTATGTAAAAAATAACTTTTGGAAATCAACATGGCAAATGCAAATCAGTTTTCCAAAATATATGCAGATTATGTTACTTATAAAAGTCACTGATATGATTAAAAAATAATACTATATCAGTAAAATAAACATAACACTGTTTCAGATATTTTCATAGCAAAATTTAATCAAGAATCAAAAGTTAAAAATATGTGCAAATTATGCTACTTTTGGAAAAAATTATGAATCAATGTATCAATTTTTGGAGCAAGTGAAGTAATATCATTTGAAATGAATCAATTTAACCATTTTCAATAATTGATTAATCATTTGTTTTATTATTTTTCTGTTTATTTTTTATCTATTTTTTTTTATAATAAAGTAATGTTGTGAAGTAAAATGAAAAAAGGGTTCATATTTTGTCAATTGTCCACGGTTGGCATTTCTTCTTATTCTGATTAACAGCCGGTCTTCTGGGTTTAAACAGTTTCTAGTCTCTTCCATGTTATGTCTGCAGACATTAGATTCAGGTCCATATCCTTCTTCAGCTGATATCAGCTGCAGTGAAAGTTGAAGTCAAGTTGTCTGCAGGTCAGAACTCTCCGCTGAGTAATTAGGTCACTTCAGACTTTTGGAGAAAATTATGAATCCAGGTGTCATATTTCTTGAAATTATTTGGCTATTTGATTTATTACTCCATGTTGGTTCAGACGTCCGTGATCAAACACTTCTCAAAGTCCTTCATGGTGTTCACAACCAGAACCTTGGACCGGTCCGGTGGACCGAGTGGTTTGACGTAAATCCTGCAGCCTTTAACCCAAGTGTTCTCAATCTGCTTCTGCTTCCTGAGAAGCTGTGCATGTTTGGCGATTTCAGCATTCCTTCTGGTCAGATGGTCGTTCAGATAAGCAGCAGATCCTTTGAGATTGTGTTTTTGATTCACAAACCTGATGAGGATCGCTGGTTTATCCGTCTCCTTTCTCCTGGGGAGCAGGTGGCAGGTCTTGATGGTGTTGAGATCCAGGGAAATCCCTTTAGACGTGAGAAATGATTCCACTTGATGTTCCAGAGACTCTCCACCGCTCTCCGTTTGAGAGGGACTGCTAGCGCTATTAGCATTAGCAATGCTAACTCCAGCTGCGTTCAGCTGTGCCCGAGGTTTGATCAGTACTCCAGTGAGAATGACATTATTCATTCTTACTTGTTGTTCCACATCGTTCAGTCTTTTCTCCAGAATGTCGACCCGGTTTTCTCGTTGCTCGTTTTGAGCTCTGAATCGTTGGAACTCTTCCATTAGCTCCATGAGAGGAGTTAGCTTAGCGGTCACTTGTTCCATAAAGGGACTCAGCGCAGCTTGGATATCATCAAGAATCCTTTTAAGGTCTTCGTAGTCCTGGTTTTTCTTAGGGGCCAAGGTCAGCTCTCTCTCTCTCTCTCTCTCTGTCTTTTTTTTTTTTTTTTTTTGAGAAAATCAACTTTTTAAGTCATTTGAAGATAATTGTTGAGCCGCAGTGAGCCACGCGCATCCGTGCTGTTAACCCGGAAGCGGAAGTTCCTAATGCATTTATCTGCATTGGGGTTGTAATGATTCATTTTAACATTGATATCATTTGTTTTATAGTCAATATTGGTTCCTTTTAAATGATCCGATTCACTGACCTAAGATTGATCCAGAACATCTCTAGCCAAAAATTCAACCAGTGTGACTCAGAGGTTTTACAGGATGCACACACAAACAACGCTCTGATTGTCAAAGTTCCTATTTTCTATTTTCTAACAGTCAGGCTGTCAGAATGAGTGCGCACTTATCGCATGAACAACACTAGTCTGCTTTCACTATGGCCTGTCACCTGCCCGAAAAAAGAAATGTGCATTAACATTTTTACCCTACTGAGCATTCTACGATTTTGACATTTTCTGTGGGTCACCAGCGTTCCTTGTACAGGTTTGGCTCATTTTCACCCGCAGACAGCCTGTATCCACCCAAAACTTGTGTCCTCCATTGAGCATTCTAAAAAAGTCTCTTTAATATTTCATAAACATTTAAAAAGCAGACAGAAACTCTCTTATGACACCTATGAGAATCTGAATGGTGAAAATGAAGCCTTAATTTGGGGCATAATGACTGGAGTTTACCCCGCCCAGTTGAACATTATGTCATGATGTCATGAAAAGATACAGCAAAAAACATGAAATTACATTTTTAAAATCTAATTCAATTGATATTTGCTGTGAAGAAGTTCCTCCTTCCTCACAACAGCTTTCAGTGGTCATTTAAGGAATTTCATTATTGTTACTTTCTAGTAGGGTTTAGGGTTGTGCCGATGGACGATACCATCGTCCATCGTGATGGGTGGCTGACCTGACGATGGAGAGACACCATCGTTATGCCACGCCCCCGCCACGCTGCGAGTCGACACCATAAGCCGCGGTTACATGAGCAAAATATCTTGATCGGATCATTGGTCGGATTAGAATTCAACCGTGTACATTGGCCCAGAAAAACTTTTTCAGATTATAAAAAACGTTCACATGGGTCACACTTTCGGTCGGAATAAATCATTCGCACATGTGCAGTAAAAACCGGAAGAGAAAATTAGTTCCGCCGAGCGGCTACATACATAGATATGTCAGCTCGGTCATATACTAGATGATGTCCTAAATGAGCTTTTATGTTACGGTTATTGTGAAGCGCCTCTTCGCTCACCATTTTAATTTTAATCCGTGTGGTCAGTGCTTTTTCTGTTTAACGGAGCCGGAAAGAAGCACGTATTAGCAGTATGCTAACACGGGCTAACAACATTAGCTTTGATGAACATGAATCCATGCGGGAAACGCTGCAATCTGCATCTTGTCTGCATGTAAATATGTGGGAATAACATTAGCCTTTATTTTGTTGAGACACGACTGGAAACACAAATCCACGCGATTGTTTGAACGGTTTCTAAGGACTGAGCAACATTTCTGCTTTGAAGCTCACACACCGCCCCACAGCCACTGCGTGTGATGGCGCTCCGCGCTCTGCCCCGACACACACTTTTACCGGGACACCCGGTTCTCCTAAATTCGGTAGCTCGTTCACATAGAGCGGCGGGACGGATCACAGTCCTAAGTCTCCCACACGTAACAAAGCATCCCCTCAAACACAAAGCTGTAAGTCCGTCTGCTCTGCTAGAGACGCGGTCGCTGCTCCACTGGTCCACCTGACTAATCAAGTGCAGGAGGAGCGGATCACTACTTTTCTATTTTGTTTATTTTATTTTTTTTAAAGTCACTTCCCTCAGTTTATACTGGATCATCGCAGATGAGTCATTATTTGGGAAATAAAATAAATAAAGTAATAGAGTAAAATAACGAATAATAATTATATAATAACGACCCCCCCCATCGTCCATCCCGATGGATTACTGCAAACATTGTCAACTGCCAATTTAAGGGACATCGCCCAACCCTATGGTTTAAACAGTATGATGGAAGGTAGACAGTTGGGTTGGTCAAAATGGGCTATTTCCTGTTAAAAATGGGTATCCAACTGAAATATATGTTAAGTAAGGAGGGGAAATATGATGAGAAGCGGAATCTGTCGAGTTTGATCACAAAGACTGTTATAGTTGAGAGGCTGATTAGCTGTATGTGGGTTAAAAGGGGTCCGGCCACCACAATCACATGAGCTCTCACTGATGCAGATGAAGTTTTCTTCCTTCCACATGTAATGAAAACTGTTCTCTTTTTTCTGATTTCCTGGTGCTTAGAAGAAAAAAATGACATTGATGGATGGTTTTATTGAGACTCATGTTCACTGTGCAAACAATCCCCTCAGGCAACGTTGCTCCTTTCTGTAATGTGTGTTCTCTAGGTCATGTGTATTTAATATTCTATGTCTGGCTGTGTGTAACTAATGGCCTATAGCAGAACATGCATGCTATACCACTACTAAAGCCTATATTCGCTGATGATTTGCACAGATAAGGTGTTTTAAGACCTTTCGCTAAAGCTTGAAGGCAAAAGTCTTTGAGCGTCTGTGAATTTATTCAGCAAGGATATTATAAATAAAGCAAATATTTTACCTGTCTTATCAGAAGGGAATGTTCATATGCCTCACTGCTGTTGACATGTGGCCTAGTGACAGATGGGTGACCTGTGCGCTCTGCCTCTCGCCTGATAAAAGTTGTGGTAACTTGCCCTGTTCCCCTACCCCCCCCCCCCCCCCCCAGTTGTAACTCAGAACACAATGAGATTTGCATAAAAATGCATTGATGTTTGAAATTATGGATTTTTTCTCTTTATTTTTTTTTTTTTATCTGGGGGAACCTGAACTCTTGCAAATGTCGATTATAATCCTGCTGTTTGATAAAAAAAAAAATTTTTTTGAAATTGAATCCACATGGTACTATTTCTGTTGCATTTTATTTGTTTTTATATTTTCTATAGTTAAGGTTGGCCACATTTTTCCTAAGACCTTCAGATAAGTATTTACAGATAAATCATTGTTTAGTTGATCTAACCCTCTTTACATCCATTCTATGTGTCTGTGGTCAGATTCGGAACAGCTACCTAAACCGTTGGGCACCAAACTCGCCCATAACTCTATCATGTAAAAAGAGCATGATGGCCTTGCTCATAGATAACCCACTTACCAAGCCTGACTTCAGCACGAGGTAACTGTTCTTGAAATGGTTAATGAAATTTTATGACAGAGAAAGAGGGGGAATTTCTAGAATCAGTAAGACACTGATTGGGACAAAAAGATAAATCTGATGCCTGATTCAACATTTACATTGGCTGCGGCAATTCGCATTCAAGCAGCTACTTTCACGGGTTGCTGTGGAGGAGCAGCGGCTCTACTCCAAGCTCTCTCCGGGTAACCGAGCTTCTTACCTTATCTCTAAGGGAGCGCCATATCAAACTACATTTCAGAAGTTTGTGTTTAGGACCTCGTTCTTTAGGTCCTTACCTAGAACACATGACCACAGGTGAGTATCGGAATGAAGATTGACCGGTAAATCGATGTCTTTGTCTTCTGGCTAGCAGTACAGCGACTGCATAACAGGAGACGCTGCTCCAATCCCCCTGTCAATCTTATGCACAGCAATTATACTTTTCATTTTCATAACATCCCTTTGCGTAAGAGCACCATACAAAAACATCAACCATATATGTGCAAATAGTTTACAATACATTTACCACATCCACAAGAATGGTAGGTTCCATTTTCATTACGCCTCTTGGGGTGGCCACACCTGTTCTCTCTTTAAGACGCAGCCACTCCTGTCCACAACCCTCCACGAGCCTGGACAAGCCAAAAATCTACAGCACCCGTAGACAGGGGTGATGCCGAGGGATCAGATTTATTCATTTTGAAGAGCTCTACAAAACATCTGCAATCATGTTTCAATGTCTGGGTTCAAAAGATCATTCAGAGATTCTCCCAGTTCAGTGAGGTTAACTCCTGCTGCGGGAGCTGTGTGTGAATGACGACTGCTTGCTTAGATGTTTCCATCTCTCTGTGACCCATTTTGATGACTTGCTCTCCTGCAAAAGTCAGAGGAAGGGAAACAAGTAGAATTAAGTAGAGGATATTTTTATTAATGTATCAATAAAAATAAGATTGTAGATTCTCCCCGTGATGGATTTGGACTCCACCCGCTGATTACATCACTGACACGTCACATGCTCAGAGCTGGGTCCCTGATTGTTTGACAAGTCTAATGTTGGGTAAATTACGTCTAAAAAGTAATTGATCACTGAATCAAAATTGTAATTAATTTACTTTACTCATTACCTGAAAAAGTAATTCACTACTCGTTACTTTTATTTCCTCTCATATACAGATTCTCAAGGGAAAAACAACACAAACAAGATCCTGTTGTATTTCATTCAACTTTATTTGTAACCCTTGTGCTATCCTAGGCTCTTTAACATTGGGAGTTGGGTCACCCAAGACAGTGCTCTGAACTTTTTTTCTTCAATGATTTGTGATCTTCACTGGTATCCATGGATTACATGAAATCCTCTCGTAGGATAGCACAATGACGTGTCTGATGCTCAAATTTTATCACAGGACTTTAGATCGCGTCTGTACATTGACTTAACATTGAAACTGGATGCTCCTGAGGCACAAATCACGTTCGGTGTGAACGTATTCAAACTGGTTTCACTGCTAAAAAGGAAAAGTGGCAGCTTGAAACTTCGAGATGAGGAGGCATTCAAGCTGCTAAAGTGGGTCCATGCACCAAAGAGTTGTGATAATCACAACCCTAAATTTCCAAGCTATTTGTGACAATAATTGTGACAGGATAACATACCAATTCAGGCAACATCCCTTATTTATCATACTGTATATCTGTCACATCAAAGGAAAAAAACAATCCACAGGGACTCACAAGCAGATTTAATGTTGCCTTTAATGACAAGCTATAGTTATCATCATCCCAGTCTCCATCTCACGAAAAAAACAACCTACATTATTTGGCAGGACTCTGAGGAATACAAAGCTGAGAAGATAGTTGGCAAAGATCTGTTGAAGGAGGTCTACAGTACATTTAAAAAGCCTCCTTCCAGAAAAAAACGGGAGTTTACTAGAACAAAGAATCAACACATTTCTCCTGTCTTTCCAACAAAACAACACCTTTGAAAATGTAATTCGTATTTTAACTTTTCGGATTGACTCTTTGGAATAAGTGTGCTGCTATGGTGCATTCAAGACATTTTTTCTGGAGGCAAGCTGTGGCAGTGCAGCTGTAACGTGTGTTAGAATACATTACTAATATTATTGAGCTATTTTCTTCCTGAGAAATTGCTTTAGTTTCACAGTGTGAAACAGTGGTGGGGATGAAAAATGTGTGTTGGAAAAATCCCAACGTCATTGGTGCCCAAAAACTGCAACATTTTGTTTTTTTTTATTTACACTGATCTTCTAAAAGTATCCTTTCTAAACCTGCACTGTACTGACTGACACATCTTCCATCCTTGTACTGCCGAGACGAGGGTCATCAATTCAAATTCAATTCAAACTTTATTTATAAAGCACTTTTCATATAAAAAAATATTACACAAAGGGCTTTACATTAAATCACAGCAAAATATAAAAACAAGCATGACGATTAAAATAAACAAGCACAAAAAATAAATAAATAAATGAATAAAAATAAAGAAATAAATAGGGCCCCCCTCCCCGTACCTAGGCCCCCACTCCTTTCACACCTCCCACCCCCTAACTGATGGGGAAAGACAATGAGAAACAGGCTGAGCACGAAAACAAGATGTTGGAAACGCTGATAATTGTTAATCATGCCAGTTAATCAGTTAATCATGCCTCCTTTTGTTAGATCATGGGTCATGGAATGTTTACTTTTGTTACGCCCCTTTTTGTGTCTAGGGGGGCCTGGAGGAGCATAAGATAAAAGTAAAGTGTTTTGCCCTGACTTAAAAATTAATAACAAACCGCCAAACAATTGTCTCCATAAAAATATAACATTTATTTACAAATTAATAAATAAAAATCGACAGTAACTTAAAAGGTGAAGCAAAAGGGCTTTAGGGTGAACCAAGGTCAAAATAACAAACAAAACCCCACCTAACTGAAATATGAAATCTTACCCATGAAAGAAAGAAAAGGGAACTCAATGACAAAACACTAACCTCCCTAGCCCTTGACCTATCCTATGCACTTTAACATTGGGAGTTGGGTCATCTAGACCCACTAGACAGTGCGCTGAACCTTTTTTCTTCAATGATTTGTGATCTTCACTGGTGTCCATGGATTACATGAAATCCTCTTCATCTTTATCCACCTTTGTCATGGTAGGGAGAACACGTCAATGGTCATCTTGACCCCATAGGATAGCACAAGGGCTAGACTAACATGAACAGGAGAAAACATGTGAGATAAAACGCATTATCCGCCTCTTCGATTTGTCATCAATTTTCCTCCTGCAGCCACATCCATTGAGGTTGGCTACAGTCCCATGGATCTTAAATTTCCAAATTATATGCAAGTATTGTCAGAGGAACATCAAGCTGCTTGGAGATGGTCTTCTAGCCTTCCCACTTGACATGCTTGTCTTTTTTTCTTGGGGCATCTCTTTCCTTCACTTCCCTTTGGTCTAAGTTGAGCGTAGTACACACCATGTCACCAGATAGCAAAATGACTACATGATTTAAAAATTGTACATCTGGGATGCTATAGAGTGGATACACCTTTGATTATCATGTCCTGTTGGTCCCATTATTTTCAGTCTTTTCAAGGGTTACCATCTTCTTTGCCCAGGCGAGTTGAGTGATTTGACTTTTGTAGATAATTATGTTAAAGTACGGTTGAAAAGCAATTTCTGACTTTAATTAGTTAAATTCCATAGAATTTTATTATTACTTTTGTCAGATCCAAGTTATTTCTTTGACCATTGTGAGTTTTTCTTTCATTAACCAAAGGGTTCCAATAATTTTGTCCACATGAGTATTGTTAGCTTATACTACGTGCCCTGAAGCATAAAACATGAGACTCTTTATCATTGTTTGAAATATTCAGCATGAATTATATGCACCAAGATGATATGATATCCTAAATACTTGACCTTTGAAAAGTGGAGCCAAAGGTGCCCTTATGGCATTTAAAGAAGTGGAAGCCACTTACGGGCACATGTTCAGGCACAGTGCACACACCAATCATCAGTTTCCTCTAAAGGTTATGTAACCACAGTGTCTGCGGAAGCAAGTTTTATGTATTAATCAGCCATTATTGTGCACACAGTTGTATCAGGCACAATAGGCCATTTACAGAGCAAGAAGACTCTTAAATGCCTCAGACATCCAAGCGGAAGCTTCAGAAACCGAGCTCTTAAAGAAATGTTAATAGGCTCTTTGGTCACATTTGGAAGATTTAATCGGCACAAAAATGGAAATGACTAAGCAAACCTCCTTCTTGTGCTCACATTGTAGGTTTTTTTAAACAGATCTGGCAGCGTTCCGTACATCACCCAGATGAATCCCCCCTTGGATGATTTTTGAGCTTCAGTTGTTGTTGTGTTGTAGTTCTAATACAGAGAAAAAAGTTTGCCGTCTTGACAGGGAGTCCCTTTTATTTTTGCAGAGGAAGAAAAAATGACTTCAAAATTTTATAGCTGATTTAAGTCGATGGTAGATAAAACTGACAGTATAGTTTCTTTTAGTTTATGTTGCTGCTTTAGCATTGCTACTCAAAAATACACAACTGCTCCAATAATATTTATTATCTATATATATTATTTCATTCAAAAGTTTAATGTCTGTTCTCATCAGCTCATTGGGGAAATATTAGACTCTTATGTTTCTGGTTTTTTACATATCTATTGTGTATAATTATAGTTTGCTTCCCACTGTGCAAAATCACGTTGTAAAGACGCCTTTTTCATGTCACCTATAATGAAGGGGTGTTGTTCACCTGAGGGTGTAGAAAGTTAAGCAAGTTGACATGTTTTTCAGTTTTTTTTTTTTACATCTGGCTGACGGTGAGTATCAGCATCCACAGGACATCTTTATTAGGGCTAATTGTAGTTCAGATGTGGTTGTTGTAGACATTTATTCTATGTTTGTTTTCAACGTAGTCTGACCCCTGTGGGTGCAGAACATGACGTCATGCGACACGTTATTTTTTTCAATATCTGGCTAACATCCAGAATAGACGTACATGGAATGTTTTTATAGAGGCCTATTGTAGTCCAATTGTGGTTGTTGGAGATGTTTATTCTACGTCAACCTTGAACTTATTTTAGACATTGTTTTCTACTGCGCTGCACGTGTCATTTCAGAAGCTGTCTACTGTTCCAGTTCTTTTTTCTATAGCTTCATTTGTAGTGCGAACAATCAATAAATTGACAATGCATACTCATTTTGAGTCATTTATTCTATAATAACAATAATGGATTTGATTTTTTTGCACTTTTCCAGACACTCTAGTGCTTATAATGTGTATCTATTATTCATTTACTCCTCATTCATACTTGGTGATGGTAAGCTACTGTAGCCACAGCCGTCCTTGGGCACACACTTTTTTAGAGATCATTTTCACATGTTCAGGGTCCCTAAAGATCAGGGGTCGGGAACTTTTTTGGCCGAGAGAGCCATAAACGCCACATATTTTTTAATGTAATTTCAAAAGAGCCATACAATAATAGAGTGTCCCTTTCCCACACTGAGGCACAGAGACTTAACCTCTTTTAAGGTTCTTTATTCTGGTTACTGCAGACCATAACCAACACCGTACAACTAATTCAGCAACTCCTCAATCTCTCCCGCTGAGACAAAAGCTTCTCCCAACTTCTTATTCACTCACTGCCCCAACAGCCCTCCTATTTCCCTTATTCGGCCCATAGCTGAACCCCATTGGTCCAAACTACCTAACAACAGGCTGAGCGACAGAACTGAGGGCCAATCAGATCTCTGCTTGATGCGTTCAATGAACTCCAGAATTTAGAACGCGACCCAACAACCACCCAACTCAGTCCGCGACAATATTTTTAAAACTAAAAATAGACGTGAATAGGAGCATTTCATGTAATTTCAACATTTTTAAAGTACAATAAATCTGTGGATTCTTTTTTAATAACATTATTATGCTGTTGCTAATAAATGATAAGTATTTCTCGTGGTGGTTTTGCTGATGGTCTAGTCTGGTTGATACGTGGTGAGTTTCAGCTTCATGCAGGCGTTGAAACTTTAAATGTGATCGTAGGTCTGAATGTTCTGTAGATGTGACAAAGACTGCTCACATGCAGACGGAGAGCCAAACACACACTCACACGCTGCAGTATGTGACAGGCAGCGGGTTTTACGTTTTGACAATCCCTGCGCGATTCACCTTGCTGCCTGTACCCCGCTGCGCTTTCTTCCTCACACATCCCGTCCCTGCAACTGCGCACTCTTTCTCAGGCGGCAACGTGCAACTGCAATTCACAGGTTTCAGGCTGTTACAAACTCTGTGATACAATAGATAATAGTAAACTGATAATGGTGCAGATTTTGTTTTCTCCCAGCACCGCTACTACTGTGCCCCCTCTGGCATCGCATCACGCCCAAGAAGGATTGGTCTAATGAAAAAAAAATTGTAGATTTGTCTGCGAGCCACGTGTGACCATCAAAAGGCTCGCGAGCCATAGGTTCCCGACCCCTGCTAAAGAGGAACGACCAGCTCTCTCCCCATGATTTCGGCCCAAAGCATGACTCCACCATCTCCTTGCTGACACTGTCTTGTTGGGACATAGTGGCCACCCACCAACCACCCACTACTCCATCCATCTGGACCACCCAGGGTTGTACGGCACTCATCAGTGAACAAGACTGTTTGAAAACAGTCTTCATGTATGTCTGGGCCCACTTCAGCCGTTTCTGCTTGTGAGTGTTGTTTAGGGGGGGCTGGATAGAAGGTTTACATACAACTGCAAGCTTCCTCATTCTGCCTTTATCTGCACAAAACCCACTTATATTCTGAATCAGTAAAATATCTTTTTACAATCACCCATTTGAATAGTTGTTGATATAATTAAAGGGATTAGAAGACTGTGTCCTGATTTATGTTTTAAAAACAATTCTCTGCCAGAACCCACAACAGTGCCTAGAATGAAGCAAAAAATATTTAACAAACAATAACTGACACTCATAAAAGTGTAGAGGTTCTTTGAAATCAATTCTGGCAGACAGTTCAAGAAAGCAAAATTGGTCTTTTGATATCCTGAATTGATATTATCTATGTTTCTTTAACACTATTAACTTTATGCGTTGCAGTTAGTATAGGCTAACTGATGGTTCAAAACCCAAAGATCATGAAACAACTGGAGCACGGAGCTTCCCAAAGCTCATGATTTGACTGGAACTGACTAAAACTCGTGTAGTTGTAGTTTATTTTTATGTAAAACCAGCTCTGTTATTTCCTCCTTATTAATTACTTGTAATTTAAGTTTTAACATCATATCAATAACATCCTTGCACAATCCTCTGTAAAATCATAAGCCAAGGCAAGTGAACAAAGCTGCAGTTAAACCTTTTCTCTATGAAATTCAATTAGAATACCAAAAAAAAAAAAGAACATTTCCATAACAAGAAAAAATGAATGTCCTCTCCTGAAAAGTTAAACCATTATTACAAAAACAAAACTCTAATGTGGTAGAAAAGAGTTCTGACCTCCTCCATGTGTGGACTGTTTTTAAGTACGTTCCTGTCTCCATGTGTTGTAACAGTTACATTCATATAATTTAGTGAGAACAAATACAACAAATACTCTTTGAATCAGTAAAATCCTGCACACACAGTCTTTTTAAATGTCCTTTCATGCTTTCTAAAGCTACAGCTACATCTCCCAGCAGCCCCTGCGCACACTTCCTGGATACTGCACACCTGACTCTCATTCACTCAACCAACCACAGCATACTTAAACATTGCACTGAGGGGCCACTCTGCCTTCTTTACTGAGTGTTAGATCCAGGCCTGATCTTCTGATTTCCTGACCCTGTTCTGTATTTGAATCGGTTTGCCCGCCGCCTGTCCTGAATCTCGCCTGGATCTGGACGTCTCCTGTTTCTTCTCTGATGCTCCTGTGCTCATTATTGACCCCTGCCTGCCTGCCTGACGCTGATTTAGCTTTGTGGACGTTTAGCTGTGCTAATAAAACCTGCTGCAACTGGAACCAGGCGTCCGCCTGCTCTTGTGACAGTACACACCGAGCATGTTTGACGTGTTCAAGAGCACGCTGAACGTGGCTTTTTAAACACGCTTTTAGCGTAGTGTTTGCACTGGACTGTTGCTCCCTGATACCAGCGCACGTCCTCGCAGTTGGGAAAGGCTTGGTGGGAAATGTCAAAGTGGTGTTGCTCTTGTGAATCTTGATCCAGATTTTTTCTTTCACAGCTCTATATGAAAGACTTGTCATATAATATTGGAGGCCCAGAACAAGCATTTGTGCACGTTTAGATAGACTTTTTATTGGAAGCGTTCGCTCGAACACACGTTTCTAAACGCGGTGTGAACATAGCTTTAGAGTTTGTTGGGGCTTTTTTTACATTTTGTAAATGATGTCTTTTTATTTCAATTCTACAATGTTTATTCATCTTCATCAACCATAGACTCATGTTGTTTTTTGACTACTTTTTTAAAAATCTCATGGAATAATTTTGTCAGGTCAGCGGGTATTCATTTGAACAAATGTTTCATTCAGTCTGTCTGCTAGGGAGAAAGTGCTGTTTTTCTTAGAGACGCCACCGTGTGCCTTCAAGCTTTCAGGGTGTGATTGGACTGGTGAAATGGAGCTCACGAACTTCGATTGTCTGGCAGTGATGAAGCTTCGGTGGAGACTGTCAGGAGAATTGTTTCATGCTCGTCTCCCTGACTGCTCAGGGAAGACGGATCAGCCTCTTCTGTCAGGACGCCTCCCAGCTGGTGCACCGAGCATAGCTATGGGTACAAAAACCAAGCACGGAAATGGAGTTTTCAAGTTCCTATTAGGTGACAAACACGAACGCCGTCTTTTCAGATAGCTTCATTCACACACTTACAGGCAGCACATGGTGTACTGATAAATGTTTAAGTGTGTCAGAACATGCGCTCAGGGGACATAGTATATCTCTTTCTCACAAGTTTAGACAATTTCTCAAGAAATATCGATGATGTTTTGTCAAAATGCCAAGAAAATAGAGCTCCAACTAGACCCCCTCTAAATCACAGTTGTCACATAATGTCACATATTGAGTGGAAGACCCCCAGAGGACAAAAGGCTACAGTGAACTCGTAACTATCAGTTTATAATAGTTTTGCATTAATTCTGTCCCGCAGCAGTTCTGGACAGCAAGGACCAGATTGTTTTAGCAGTTCTACTTTCTAACTGATATTTTAAACAGAGAAGAAACCAAAAAAAAAAAAAGATGAATGAGGCCAAATCTTTGAAGTGCCTTGAAAATTATTTAAAAATCCACTAATGAAACCAAAATACATGCCGGGGATATCCAAAGAAAGTTTCGAAAACAAGTCACAAGGCTTAATTTAAAATGAGGTAATTTTTTTTACATTTTTCTACTATATGGAAAAGGAAAACTTTTGTTTGAGCGATCTTTTTGAATTTTCGCACACAACCACACTACAACCACAGCTAAAGTTTTGTTGACCTTTGACTTCAAGAAGAAAGTGTCATCTTGAATTTTCCAAAGAAAATCCCATTTAGGATCAGCCACAAATGTAAACTCCTAGTGATTTCTCCTAAGTCCTCAAGCATCATTTGGAAGCTACGTGGGAAAAATGTTGTAGATTTTTAGCGTCATCAGCTAGCAAAAGGGGCCTGTGTTGCAAAAAACCACAAAACTAAAACATTCTCTTCACATTTCATTGTTTTATTTATTTATTTTTTTTTTTGAAGGAATGAAACACTGAAAACTGTCCAGATTCTGTTAATTGCAGCAGGAAGACTAGTTTGAGCTGCCATCTTGGCTTTTTGTTTTGTCCCTTAAGTGACTTCTCGTCTCAAGTAATTAAAAATAAATTATATTAGCCTTGCCCTCCCCTTTTTTGTAGCTTATGTTCATTCTACTGTTTTTATTTTATTTTCAAATTCCTCTACAAATACACCAAATGTTTTAAAAATGTTTGAATGTATTATTAAGACTGTAAAAATAAGACAGTTTATAGTTGGACCTATGGCCTACTCATCTTTTACTCTAACTAGATAAAGAAGCAAAATTTCTGCTCCGAGTTTTAAAATCGAAATCATCGTCTAAAGAAAAAGGCAGTTGCGTGGACTCGCAGTCTTTCTTGTGTAACTGTGTGAAACACTATTAGTGGCCATTTGTCAGTCACAGCAGATGTTACGCTTACATACTGTACGCTGAAGATTTATGTCCTGGGGGGACATCAGGGTACAGGGCGACCATATCATGCTGATGATGGCTCTTTTGTTTCGGGTTCCATCCCTGAAGACGAGGCAATCGGGGGCTGGACAGCAGGTCACAGGAATCCCAAACATCCCACGGCTCACAAAGGACAGCAGTTTGGTGGTCCTGAGCTGAATAGGCTGTCATGTTGGCAAAAAAAAAGAAAAAAAGAGCAGCCCCTTCATATCGCTCTGTGACTGTTTGAGAATCACACAAGCTGCTAGTGGGCATTGAAGGGACGATGGCCTCTCATCTGGTTCCCTTTTGATGAGCAGCAGTGTTGCTCTGGAGCCACGAGACAAGGATTGTGCGATGAGTGATAGTTTCAGACCTGATGTCTGCATCTCAAACATCATCTAATTGGGACGACAGTTGGGGCCGTGACGGGCAGAAGTCTACAAAATAAAAAAAAAATTGAATGTTTGGTGCAAAAGGGTAAAAATATTCTACGAATAACTCAAGTGTTTAAAAAGGAGCAATGGATCTTTACTTTAGAATCTTTTTAACATTTGGAGAAATCTGATGTGCCTTTGAAATAACCTTCTTTAGGGCCTGCTGCACACAGGCCTTTCTCTAATGTTTATATTTAAATTGATCCCTTTTTTGCTTTTTTACTGCCTGTTAGATGATAGTACAAGTCCTTTTTGTCATAGACTGATCTGAAGTGAATTTTTATAAAGGAAAGCCCAAATAGGAATTGACTCCACTCCTCTGTCTGCCTAAAAGCTACATCATTAAAATTAACCCAAACTGGGTAGTTTTCAACCAATTTCCAAGGTTAAAAATGGACTAACATTTTCTGGGTCATTTTAAATCAGAACACAAAAAAACTCTGGGAAAAAAAACATGAACTAGATTGAAAGGAAACCACTTTAACCCCCCAAAAGATTTTTCTCTAGAAAGTAACCCAAAAAAAAAAAAAAATAAAATAAAAAAAAAAAAAAAATATATATATATATATATATATATATATATATATATCAGCTCATATATATGTATATATATATATATATATATCAACATGAATAACCTGAGTTTTAGGTTGAAGAAATAACCCAATTGTTTTAGGAGAGTAGGAAATGGACTGTAGTATAAAAGATATAATGCAAACTTTAAAAAAAAAATGGTGCAGTTCAGCAGCTTGACGAGCTTAGCTGTAGTGGCTAAGAGAGAAGGTTTTGTTAGAATCTCAAAGTCTTCTCCACAGCTCCAACAGTTTGTGCAGCACAGCATCTTCTGCCCTTGTGACCTCCATCATGGGATTTTGAAGTGGGTGTGTTTAAACATCAAAACACACCTGCATGGTGCATGTGGACCACACGGCAAGATCTGATCTGGATGTGACATGAAAACGTTTGTCACCTTTTTTTGACATTAATCCAACAACCCTTTCCTTTCTAATTCAAACATGTTACAATTCAGATGTCTTTCAGTTGACTTCAATTCTTTGTGGTTAACTGAAGCTAAAATACCAGGTAGGCCGTGGTACACAAGCATTGACTGGGTATGAGAATTAGATCGACGGAGTGTGAAACCACCCATAGGAAAGGGTTTACTTCCAGCTCCAGCCAAATGAAGTCAGTTCAGTCGCCATTTTTTCTTGATGCAGACATGCTGGAGCCCGAAATCATCAGGAAGCAGTGACTGCTCCGAGTCAGCATTTTAATATTCCAACCCCTACAGCTCTCACCTGAGCAGGAGCTGAGCTGAAGATCACTTTTTATGGTATTTGTCTGAATATTGATACTTTTGAAGCTGCTTCCATAGCCAAATTGTGGGAATTAAAAAGACATTCGACTGCGTCTGTGCAGGAACAAAGTCGTCAAATCTCCTGTTTCTTGCCGCTGTGATGGCGACAGAGTGAAAGAAAGCCGGTCAGCGTGGCTGCAGAGATAGTAGTGTAACTGTACGCGACAAAAGCTTTCCAGAAGGATTGAAGAAGAGGAAATGAAATACGGCAGTCTGTTCTTCCCAAACTCTCTCTTCAGCATCCATTCATTTGTGTGCAGAGTGAGGTAAGAGGGAGTCCAAGGAAATATTATGAAGGTGTGTGTGTGTGTGGGGGGGGGACTTTAAAAAGCAACCCCCCCTCAAGAAAAGAAAAAAAAAAACAGCCCAAGCTACACACCACAAAGGGACCCCCTCTGTAAACCATGTAGAGCAGCTTCCGTGCTGCCTGCCACCTCCAGCTGTCGCCAAGGGAGACAAAAGGTTGTGTGGGGGCGTCAGTGAAGGAGTGAGGGGGTATTTTCAAGGAGTTGAATAGAAAGATAAACTGCCCCCCCCCCCCCCCCCATGTATCCAAGCAGACATGCAAGGTTCTTGTCATATGCATCAGGCAGCTTCTCATTCTACGATGCCACACTTACTCCTCTAAGCCAGTGTTTTTCAACCTTTTTTGAGCCACGGCACACTTTAGCCTTGACAAAAATCCCGCGGCACACCAGCATCCCAAAAAAAAAAAAAAAAAAAAAAAACAAATTGCAAAAACTCAGTCTGCATTGATCGACAGCCGCCCCCCGCCCTCCGGAATCTCACGGGCATTTTCATGATAATTGTGGCAGAAAAAGCTGGAAGTTGCAGCTGTTTTTTCTAAAAGTTGTATTAAAAGTTAAGTTAAAAGATTCAAAAACTGTTTGATGTGTGTTCCTTGTTTAAAGACGTTAAGAGGAGAGGCTCATTGTGCGCTCATTGTCGTTCTAACCCAATGCATCATGGGAGATGTAGTGCCGTAAATCCGCTGACCGCAGAAAGACCAGCTTCTCTGAGCTTCATGGTTTTGTTCTCTTGTTCCACGGTCTGACACCGGATTCTGTGGAAAGCTACACCGCTAAAGACGAGCTTTAGCTGGTATTTTTGTTAGAACTGAGAGACTTTATGAGTTAAATCTAAACAAGGAAGTGAAGACTTTAACCACTTCTGATTGGTCAGACTGATGACATGTGATTCAGCCTTCAAGAATGATTGGTGGAGACAGTTAAAGGGCGCACTGTATAGCTACAGTATTGCTGCAGCACTGTAATCTCTTCTATCAAATGATGAATAGAACAAATAACACAAGAAAAATAATTTTAGATCTTTTACTAAACTCTGGTTTTATCAGGCCTGTTGGATGACAAAGCTGAATCCGGAGGGGAAATGTTTAGATCATTAAGGGCATTCCCACGCACATGACCTTCCCACGGCCATAGTGTCCCCACACTGGTTGAAAAAACTGCTCTAAGCTGACTGTTATGAGGATGAAAGAACACAAAAAATACCCACAAGGCTGTGTTGCTCCGCATACAGGCATCTCTTTGCTATGGCAACTGTATCGACCGGAACGAAATTAACCTAAAATAAAATTATTACGTCACATGGCCATTAGAAAAAAAATTACCAGTTTTGCATTTAAAATCTTGCATATAGCTATAACCAGCTGGATAAGAACAAAAGCGAAATGTTAATATGTTAATGCTAAACCCCCATATTTCTGTGAGCAAATAATTCAAGTTTATGATTCAAACTTTTTTCCCGACCTATAGATATGTTGATAAATCACTAAAACTCAAACCAAATGCTTCATCGTTTTCCAGTAATAATTTGGTAGTTGTTTTTGGTTCTCATCTAAATTAATTTTCTGTAATCATTTCAAATGTCGATCTAATACATAATTCAATTCTGTTCAAATTAGAGGGAAAAAACAATTGTATATCTTATATCTTGAACACTGGTTTTTGTTTCTGGCACTAAGTTTTGCCCTAAGGCTTTCAAAATACAAATGTTTCATTAAACAAATCTCTAAAAAAAGGGTTTTAAATAAGTCTAAAGAAAGTGACATTTGGATTGAACAGCTATTTTTTAAAAATGGCAATAAAGCTGTCCTCCATCCCTTTTCTGCTTCGGGTGGGGCCAACTGGTGTTCTGGGGCTGGCTGGAGCCTGTCCTGGGCTGGTTGTTCCCCAGAAAGGTCCACCTCCCATTAACAGAGCCTTAAAATAAAAACATGCAGCAGCAGGAATCATTCATGACATATTTGGTGCTTCCAAAAGAAAAAAATGATTCGACAAGACTGAAAGAATTTTTGGCATCTGATCAGATCTTTTGCAGTCCAGTTCAGATCTTTTGAGTCCAGTTCCAGTGCGAAAAATGCAGAATCTTCAGTTAAAATGTAAAACATGTCAAAAATGTTCCCACAAGCTGTCATGTATTCAAATATTCTTCTTTATTTTTATTGGTAAATATTCAGTGATTTTTTTTTTTTTTTAGCTCCTGGATTAAATGCTTTAGGACACAATTTGCTTTAACATTTAGAAAATATTGTGTCGTTTTAAGTTTGTCTTTCACCTCAATTTTAAATTGCCTCAACTACAATGCTGAAATATTTTTAAAAATTTCAAAATTAGGATGTGGCATTAGAAACAGATTTAGCCACTTTTACTTTTCATAGTGCTGTCGCAAAAATTGTTTTGAAGCAGGTATCTATCTATCTGTCCGTCCGTCCGTCCATCCATCCCTCCCTCCCTCCCTCCCTCCCTCCCTCTCTCCCTCCATCCATCAGCTTGTTGAATCAGATCTGGACTCAATTACTCGTCATATGCGGTGTGTCATAACCAAAAACATTGCGTGCATTCTGCTCTAGGTTCTGTTTAAGTGACTGATCTTGGGGCAGGTAGATCCAAGGTCAGGAGTCTGACACTGAACGTTCACGCCTTTCTGAAGATGAGGAGGAAGAATTTTTTTTTGGTGGACTTTCCCGTTAAAATAGGCATATGCTATTTACAGGATCAACCAGGTATCCCCAGGAGCTAGAGCACGCGGCAGTCAGGCTTTCCAGTGGATGGCGGGCATTGACTGTAAAAACCATATATGGTATATGGTGGCGGACCTTGCTGGGCTGTGCAGCGGTGACAGGGCGCATGCAGCGCAGCCCCCCGGTCACTGGGCAGGGCTAGAGAAGCCCGTGTGTCAGGACAACACTGGTGCCTGAGTGGGCTCAGATGCCTCAGTTGGGAAGGTTTTACTTTGTACCTAACATGATATTTATGTGTGATTTAACAAAACACTAAAACACTTCAAACAAATTACATTTCTAGTGCAACTCTGGATGAGAAAGTGTTCATGGAGTGAGAAACAGGCATTTATCATATTTGTCTTTTAAATCATCAAATGATGCAATTATGAGTCCCATCAGGACAAAGATGCCATCATGAAAAATTTGCATGTAAAAAGATTCATTAATTTAATTTTATGCACTGACGGCAGCCGGCCGGGTTTAATGAAATGGTGTAATCAAAACACTGGAAGCCACATTTTTTTCTGTATTCTCAAGATATGTCATGGTTTTATTCACTTCAAAACAGCTGCAAAAAAGTGGAGATTTTCTAAATGCACATTCAACTGTTATTTTCACTACCTATGACATGATACATTTGCTAAATGTTTAAAAGGAAGTTTGGAATCAGATGCAAAGCACTTTCAGCTCCTGACATATGAGGAGGAGTTTTTCCCTGTAGGGAAGCATTACATGTTCTTCCCACTGCTTCCATTAGAGTCCTGAAATCTAATGAAAGTTCAGAGGCTGAAGAAGACACAGCGGAGACGATGGAGATTTCTGGACCGCAAAAAGAGGAAAACAACATTCATCTTAAAAAAGAAAAACACTAGAAAGTAGGAAGATCGCAACAAGTCTTAAAAATAAATCTCATAAGATATCAAGATCTTTATTTAAAAAAGAAGGTTCCTCACAAGGATTCAAGAAGGGAAAAATTATTTATGCTGTGTTCACACCAGGCATGTAATGTCATATTCTAAAGCGCGTTCAGGAAGGTGCGTTTAGCATAGGCCGGTGTGGGTGCCGGATCGTCTCGGGCTGCCGGATGTTCTCGGGGTCCTTCGGGGTCCTCCCACCAATGATGACGTCACACTATTTGATTGGCTGTAAGTGGCCACAATGACGTCTACGATAGTGATTGGTCAATTTATAACTTTCCGTTATTTGTGAGCTCGATAATAACAAGTTTTAAATGGGAAATATAGTGTGGAATTCAATTAATGCTTAGGACTGTAGACTGCTCCTTTTGATTATAGTTATCAAATGATAATGTTTTTTTTTTTTAGATTAAAAAAGGGAAACTGACATTTGGGAGAATTAAACCAGACTGCACACCATAAAGAAATATTGTTTTTATACAGTACTACATTTGCTCAAATTGGAAAAATAAGTTATATTGCCAATGGCTCTCCCTTTAAAACAAAAAAAATGCCATTATTAGTTATGAGTGAGAAAAACTTTACAAAAGGAAAAGTAAAATCGCTAAGTAGTTTGTCCAACTGGTGTTACCGTAGGGTGACGCCTTTTTTGTTTTTTTGTTTTGTTTTTTAATCGAACTTTTCAAAGACAAAAATACAAACTCCAGCAGAGGATGAACACACTACAAATTACACACTCACTATGGGGGTACAAAATACCCGTAGGGTGACGTCGCTAAGTAGTAAAATCGCTAAACGTAAAATCGCTAAACGTAAAATCGCTCGCTAAGTACTTTGTCTAACTGATGGTACCGTAGGGTGACGTCATCAATGTTCGAAGGACCTCGAATGACATCCGGTACCCACACCATTCACGCTGGACAAGCAGGGAGAGGCTTTTCTCTTTTCTTCTTTCTACTGTTTACTAGCACATGTCTGCCTACGGTTGGAAGAGGCCTGGAGTAAAAAGTCAAAGCAGTGCAAATCTGGCAAACAAAGGAAGACAAAAGCAGTCTCAAAATGTGCATCACTACGCATGAATGTGAGAGTTTTTCATGCAGAAGATCGAAAATGAGAAACACCCTCTTAGTACAAGTTGGCCCGTCGTAATACATCCTAGTAAAAACTCAAATGAACACTTGTTCTTCAATCAGAAATGTACATTTTTTGTTTCCAAAATAATGTTTATGGATGTTTTATGAACATTTCTTGAATCAAGCAATTTGAGTTTAAGTTTTAAATCAGGTATTTCTGCTACCAAGATATCGATTAAAGTGATTTTTGAATAATTTTTAACAATAATTTCCTCATTTCTAAATAGCAGCTATTTTTCTCCACTGTGGAGAGCAAAAATAAGTTGTATATTGAATGTCTAAAAAACATGTTTTAAATCTTTGTATCAAATAGTTTGCCATGTGTCCTGAACTGTTTTGTTTTTTAAAAAAATTTGAAGGGGGGGGGGGTTGAGCTACAGCTCTTTTGGCAGCAGAAGAGTTAGTTGTCTGAATGTTTCCATTTGAGGGAAAGCAACAGGAACTTCACATTTTTATTTAGCCAAATTATGTGGGTTGAAAGTAAAAATATTTTTGTGGCATCATCCTTTTTTTTTTAGCCTTTATTCCCCTTTCTTTATGTTTTTCTTTTTTTTCTTTGCCCGCTTCTACCTCCTTACTCCTCTTCCTCTCACCCCCTGTTGGCAACATGTGGAGCCATTGCCATAGCAACAGGGATTTGGGGGTTTGACATGTGCGGTAGACAAGCGAGGAATGGAGGGAGGGATAAGAGGAATATAAGGAGGAGCCCCACCGTGCATTTTGTAGTTTTTCTCTCACTCTTCTTTTTTTTTTTTAAAGGCATCCCAGTGCTGGAATTGAAAGTGATGGAGGCTGGTGCTCCTCTTCCTACTCTCCTCTCTGAATATTTGCCGAAAAGGAAGAGCGGGGCAGAAATCAGTCGCTGCATTTTTACGAACCCCTTTTCGTTGCAACTTAGGAGGCGAACAGCAGTTAGATGAAGAAGCCGGAGGGGGAAAAGATGCCGGGAACTTTCGTTTTTTTTTTTTTTTTCAATTTGGGAGAAAGGGGATGATGGGAGGAGGTGTCTCTTGTTCGCCCCTTTCCAACTCCACCTCCTGCTCTGCTGCTCGTGCAGAGCTGTCTGAGGAGTCCGTGCAGACGGAGCGGAGTGGAAATAGACGCAGGAGGAGGTGTTCATTGCATTGCCTTGCCGTGACTTTTTGGTAGGATTTGATTTCAAATTCTATGTTCATTTCGTCATAAGCTTTTCATCCGGTGATGTTGAATTTGTCTGCCTCAAAAAACATCTTTGCTGGGGATGCGCCGCACTTGTTCTCCATCTATTCCTCTGCCGAGTAGTTTCAGTCCCTTTTTTCATAGATCTGCATTTTCTCTTTACGTGCTAATGCAATCTTCTCCATACATCTCCTGTCTTAATTCATTAGTTGTAGGTAAAGTTAGGCATGCATTGGGAGTATCTGTGGAGTTTAGACAGTGACTGACGTTTACCCCCAAGCTGGGATCCTCTAGCAGCTGTACCTCCCTGCATCAATGTAACAAGAGTCAGTTTAATGGTGGTTTGCTGCTGTCTTGTTTGTTTTCTTGCTTTGCCCTGCATGGGTGTCTTGTTCAAACTGGATTGTCATCTCCATTGAGTCTCCTCATCTGTCTGCATTTTGAGGTTCTTGCTGATTGGGAGAATCTGAAACCGAAGGGAAGAATTTCAAAACTGCAGTTTACTGATGTACAGTTGTAATCGTGTGGACATTTGAGTGTGTGAAAGTGTGTAATTGTTCATGTCGGTTGCACATCAGCTCGAGTGGTTTGATCTCTTTTTTTTCTTTTGGGCAGAACTTTTTGAAATCATCCAGATGACTCATGGGTGAAGGACAGATCTTTGTTAGTGACAGCAGTCATCCTGGAGGAAAACAATAGCCTCTTGCTGCTCTCCCTCTGACCTTTTTTTTTTTTTTTTTACCCATTCTGAATAAATCAGAGCTGTGCAAATCCATCTGCCTTTTGTCTACCAAAGCCTGCCTAATCCACACCCCTCTTAAGGCACACACAATCACACACATGCAATCACACACGTGCACACTGTCGTTCACTTAAAGAAACTCAAGCAAACCTCCATCGCAAATTCAGGCATTTGAAATTAAAATGTGAATTTCGTATTTACCTGATTTTACTTGAATTTTTTTTTCTCTTTTTACATTTTTTTTTTAAGTTTAAGATCAAAGCGCTAAGATGAACTGAATTTAAAAATGCATTTCTCCAAGACACCTGCCTGCCTGCCTCCCTGTCTGTCTGGAAAAAGAGCGTCCAGCCAGCCGGCGTTCTCTAAGGGCCCAGGCTTCTGAGAATTACTCAGTCTGGACAAGCTCTTATCCCGTTTGTAACAACACCCCCACCGCCCCAACAAAATTTACAAGTACAATTAGATTTTTTTTTTGAGCAGGTGGGGGGGTGGATGAGGGTAGATGGACAATAGAGTTGGGAGCATGAAAAAGCACTCACTTCGCCTCCTTACCTTTGGGGACATGATATTTTCTTTTCATTTTTCGCCTTCTGCTGAAAGCCGATCCTATCAGAAACATCTGAGCTTTCTTCTGGGGGGGGGGGGGGGTGGGGGGTGTTGGAGTGTGTGAGGGGAGAGACTGAGTATTTTTCCTACAATAAATGATAATAAAAATTAAAAAAACAACCATAAGACGATGCAAGTTGAAGCCTTGTGTTCTGTTTCATATCAGATCGCTGAATAAAATCATGAGACCAAAGCTGCTCTGCTGGTTCACTGTGACAGTCTCAACCCTTTAAATAAACCTTTAAAAAGGTTAGTTGGGGCGACAGAGCTGGACCTCCTCTTATTTATTACAGCAGACGAATAAGTGCTGATATCATCCTGCAAAAGTGCTGCAGTGGAAGCTGACAGATGAGGTTATGGAAATGAAAGAACCGGCTGATCCGTGCATCAACACCTCTGATTTCCTGCTGCATCCGTCTGCGCAGCTGCTGCAGCACCCCATTTTTGTAGCAGCAAACTGACACATCAGCCCCCTCATCCCAGTTTCATGCTCAGACACCTTCGCCTCCTTTACTGTTACTAACAACTGCAGCCAAGCGTGATTAAGCAGGAGGGGTCAGGCAACATTTCTTTGAATCAATAGACAGGCATGCTAGGCAGCCATGATGAAGAGACCAAAGCGGGGGAGGCAGAATCAGTGTGTTTCTGTGGAGTGGTGGTGGGGGTGGGGGGGGGGGGGCACGCTCTGCAAACGCCGGCATCTGTCTGGTGAAAGATGACTGAGCTGTTACAGTTACAGCCTTGAATTATGGGCCATTACGGGCCGAGCAAGACGCAATGCCTCTCCATGAAACTTAATTTGACAAAACAACGACATGACTCAGGCAGTAAGATGACAGATGAAGTTATTTGGGGGGAAGGGGGGGGGGTACATTTTTTTTTTTTTTAAAGGATGATTGCAGTGGAAGGATGTGAAATCTGCAATGATGCATTATTCATGGCTACGCCAGGCCCACGACACTCACAGGCTGCTGCTCAGCTGCTGCTCTTAATGATGCGTCCTTCAACGGCAATCTTTTGCATTGAGAAAAACACAACCAATCGACTCCGTCTGCCCGAGCATGTCTGCTGAGGCGTTGACATCAGCAGCCGCACAAATGCCACGCCATTATATATATGAAGTGCCTTGAGTATACACCTAGATGTTTTTTTCCGTTTGGTTTTATTAACTTTTTTTCCTGCTTAGTTTGGTGGGAGACGGTTTGTTTTTGCTGCACAGGATGGCTCAGAACTCCTCTCACAAAATTGGACTCCCCACTCAGCGATCGACAACTGCGTCCCCTCCTTGTGGATCCTTTCTGCGAGCGCTCTTTATTAGCCCATGAATGCGGCGGCAAATGAATGCAATCGTTGGCGATGGCGTCGAGGGAGGGGGAGGGTTCTGCACCCTGGAACCTCACAAGAATTTTAGAGCAATACGGGGAAAGGCCGCTCCTTTCACCGGCTCTTCTGTGCCGACAGGCAGGCAGGCCGGCAGGGGGGGATTCAACCCCCCCATCATCCTTCTCCCCCCTTTCAAAGCTCCTTTCTATTAAGTCACAGAGCTGCACTTCGCCTAATCTCTGTGACCTCTACCACTTGGGGACCTCCTCCCTTTTTGCAAGGCTAAGAAACCTATTTACAACGTAGAATTACCTGAGTTGCAAACTAAAGGAGTGTTTCCAAGAAGAAACCAGCCCAGAAAAGCTGTTTTTCCCATTGATTTCCACTGAAAACCCTTTGTAAAGAAGAACAGTAAGCCTTGTTATTGGCAGTGCAATTTGCACCTTTTCCCTCTCGCTTCCCTCTTTGTGGTCAACATGCAATAACAGGTAATAACGGGGAATTATCTTGGCTTTGTTAACTCCTAGTCGTTGAGTAAAAGTGCAATAGGAATGTTTGGGCTGCAGTCGCAGAACTTAATTCACATTTCTTTAAAGATACATTGTTGGTTGAGGCTCCTCCTGATCTCCACTGCTGAAAACAGATTCTGTTGTTTGCTCAAAAATGTGTTTTGGATGAACGGGGATAACTTCTGTTCACCGCGGTAGCAAAGGTGTGTCAAGAGAGGAGTTTGTGTATTCTGAGCACAAGTGGTGCAACAAATGCTTGTGTTTGTACCTTTTAACAAATATTGTCACACACTTTTTGCATTTCGGAAGAGAAAAATGTCCTTCTCAAAACAGGTTAAAACATATAGAATACAAGAAGTTTTTTCCTTGAAATAAGTAAAAAATCTGCTACAAGAACTTAGTCTTGGTAAGATTTCTCAAAATAAATTGTAATCTCTTGCTGTTTTAAGATTTACCAAATTTTTCAGAGTATAAGTAGAAAAGTATAACTAATTTGTGTAGTTTCGTAGGAGGTGCGACTTGTACTCAAATGTAACTTATATGTTATTTTAATTTTTAAAATGCAACAACCACTAGAGGGCACTGTGTGTCAGTATTTGCTACTGGCAGCAATGCAGAACAAGAAGCACTGCGTCGTCTTACGGCGAGCTTGGTAGAATTTTTAAAAGTGACACAGAGGATGAAGAATTCAACTCATTTAGGATTTAAAATGAGAGTTTAGTTCACTTCCATGTTCTTTATGCTATGGTTATCTGATAAATTGTTTGTGTTCAGCTAATATAGTAGTTTTTTTCTATGTGTCATTAATATAAATAAGCATCAGTGTGAAGCGTGCATATATTGAGTCTATAATTGCTATCTATTCCACTATTATGATTTTACTTTTCAAAATAAATTGTCCTGTTCTTGTTCCCGCAGTTTGTTAAATGAATTTCTTTCAAAAGTGCGACTTATACTCCAACGCGACTTATAGTCCAAAAATACAGTAATTTTATGTTAAAATGAGCTATAAACACACATACTCAGGTATATTGCTCTGATAATTGGAATTATGTTCTAAAATAGGGATTTATTGCTAAAAAAAATTTTTTTTTTCACTTTATTGAAGTTAGAACTTTTATAGATGTACATACACGTCATACGTCCCACCCAAAGAAAATCCAATTATAAGGGCTACGACAATCCAGCTATCTCTATTTCCAGACCAAGTGATTGATTGTTTAAGATAAATCTGTCAAAGTTATGTGACAATTATGATTCAAAACACTAGTTTCATTATAGATATCATTTAAAATAAGATGTTTTCAAGAATGATTCAGGAAGAATTGAAGATTTGATTAGATAATATTACATTCTATTAAAAAGTTGCATGTAAGTAAGTTTGTCTTATATCGACTGTGGAAAGATATTTAAACTATAAAACTAGACAAATACTTGATGATGTTTTGTGTTTCTGGAGTGTACCTGTAATCTGGAATAAGTTTCAGACAGATTTGTCAAGTCGAGTTTCAAAGTGAGGCTTTATTTTTGATTCTGTGAAAACAGAAATGTCTGCTATACTTAGCATGCTATACATCATACGCCCACAGCTCATTCCAAAGCAACCTCCTCCATTCTTCAGCTGCAGGATTAACGAAACTCTTGCGTCATGCCCTGCAGAGCTGGAAAAGAAAAAAAAAAAAAAGATGAACATACAAGTGGAAACCTTTTTGTTAAATCTCATCCCTCTTTTGTGGTGTGCAGGGAAACCAGATCAAGCAGATCCCGACCAAATACAGCCAGACAGAGTCAACCAAGTTCCTCATCCTCACCGTGGTGTCCATCCTGTGCATCGTTGGCGTGCTGCTGGCCTCCACCGTGGTCTACTGCCTCCGCCATCGCTCCCATCACAAGCTCAAGGAAAAGCTTACCAATCTAGGGACAGATGCTGGCAGCGATGCTACTGCCACCTACCAGGTAGGAGGGGCTACTGTGACGCACTAATTGCTTGTGAAGTCGAGCTGTATGGTTTAAGCTTAAATTATAAATTAGATGTTTTAAATCTCTTTAGATAAATTTGTCCCCATGCAACTTTACATGTGTAATAAAAATACCCAGTTAATATAAATATTTTTAAAACTTTTTGTGAAATCTGTCCGACTTTGGATCAAAACTACATCAACGATGACATTTTATGTCATAAAAGTATTAAAGATTTTGGTAAAGATAATTCTTTAAGAATTTTTTTAAACCTTGTCATTTCTGTCTCTTGAGTTCAGCATTTGTTCTACTTGATATATCATTTATTCATACTGATAAAGCTGTCTAGATCTATGACAGAATTTGTATGGTGCAAAAATTTTAACAAGTTGTTTTTTTTGAACATTTGTTGAAAACATTCAAATCAGAAAACCTAACTCATCTGCTGCTTTTGGTCAGATCTGAGTGATGTAAAGGGCTAACCATGTTGTCTCAAACTACTCATATTTGATTATCCTCATGTTTTAAATAGATCAGTGCTGTGTGTTGACTGCCTTCTGCTCTAATTCGCTGTTTGAGTCATGAAGCAATATCACAGATCCAACAGGTTCCCCACCTCCGGTTGTTTGCATCCCCTCTCTGCTGGCTGCAATTATCCTCTGGCCAGAATAGCCAAAGTGTGAAATTTAATTTACAGAATCCAATATTAAGTGGCTTTTTGAGCAAAGAATTAGATTGAGATTTTTCCGTTTGTCTCTCTGACCTTTTCCCCACCACGTTTTTAAATGAGAGCAGTCCTGTGAGCATTGATTTTATAATGAGCCCAGCCCGTCCCCTAAGTGCTTACATTTTATGCTCTTCTCCAGGGATCTTTAACTCCTGAAATAGATTGCGCTTCTGCATCAAAAGCTTTAACTCATCACTCTAGGCTCTGCACGGATTCATCCTGTTACTGTTTCCGAAAATAAAGAGACTAATTATTGCAAAAGAAGCAAAAAAAAACCAGTGACTGTAAAAAGTGTGGCATTTGAAGCCTGCTTTTTTGCCAAGTTGTTGCAATCTTGGGCGGTTATGACATCACAGAAATTTTCCAAAAAATGTGGAACAAACAAACTCGGAAGTAGGTAAAACCATGGACTGGGACATCACCCAAAGAAAACGGCTTACTTCCAGTTTCAAGGAAATAAAGTCAGTTCAGTTGCCATTTTTTCAGGCGTTGCTGGAGCCAGACGACGTCAGTAAGCGGTGATTCGTCTAAGTCAGTCTAAGTCTTTGCTTCTATAGCAACCACTCTCGCCAATCAGGAGTGAGCTTGTTGGAAGGCCACACCCCCACCACTTTAAAACAGACTCAGGAGAATCTGCATATCCAATGCTTTGTACATGAACAACGTGGGCACTACCTACTTTTATTGATTATTATGTGATTGGCTAGTTTACAACTTCAATAACTTCCATAACAGAAATGTATCATGAAAAAGAAATAGAATTGGCAATTACATGTTTAAAAAGGGCAGTAGAGCAAAAAAAGGTCATTCTGACAAATAGAATAACTGAAAATAGCAGTTTATTTGTCTATAAAAGTCTGTGGGATTTCGGCTTATTGGACTTCCTGTTTAGGTGGGAGGGGTCACTCAGTGCTGTCATGTGATTCTTTACCTTTTGTGCGATGAATTAATCGTGACCTGCAATCAATAAATATCATTATTCTATTTTATATCACAATTAATTTTATCCTCATAATTTCTGTAAAGGCTCATTTGGAGATATTTTCATTTAAATTCATGATATTGTGCTTCAGTTAAAAGATCAAATTACAATCAAAAAACAGAAGTTTGCCATTGATTACTGACTTCCAACCTTTTTTTTTTTTTTTTTTATACACAAAGGTTGTATTTTTTACACCTCAACCAATAAAGAAAAAACAAAAACAAAACACAAGGACAGAACATCACCTCCAGAGAGCTCAAATGTATGTAGTTTTCTTACATAAACGGAAAAAATCTCTTATTAGCATTCCAAAAATATATATAGACCACAAACTTCTTGTCAATACCATAATACATGTTGACATATCTTATTCTACAGTTCACCGCCTCAAACATGCCCCATTAATGTATGATAACAAACACAAAGTCCGGCTTAATCCTATGCATAATAGATAATAGATAATAGATAGCTGTGCTGTTGTGGGCTTGTTTGCGTTAGTTCAAAGTCACACCTTGGTGACGTCACAGCAACAACGTGGCACATGCCGCGTACGCAACGCTACACAGACTGCTTTTGATATTTGAGAACATGACAATTATTCCAGATCAACGCAATTTAAAAAAAAAAAACATGTTCATTTGTCTGTAATTAATTAATCACAATTAACGCGATTATTTGACTCCCGTACATAAAACACGGCTGTTAAAGCTGCGTCAGAGCTGAGCCTTCGACAAGCAACTGCCAATTAAGAGACCACGCCCCCTGACTTGACTGCTTTTAAACTGGCCTCGAACAGGAAGTGTTGTTATGTAGTTAAAAAACCTGAAGGCATATATTGTAAAAGTGTTCAAAACTCTTTTATTGACAGCGTCATGAGCGTGCAGATTTTTTCTTTGTTCTATGGAAACAGGAAAACGTCTTGGTTGCATGCCTCAGAGAACTACTTTTAGGTCTCTAATTGAAATATGCAAATCAGAAGACTGTTTATGCATTATTTTACTGACTACAGGTTTGACAAACGCCTTTCTGTTGCTCACTCCAAGAGATCTTTCTCAGCTTAGTTTTGCTCCCAAGGCTTTTTATGTCTGTTCCCATTCCAGCCGAGTCTCAACAGTGAGTCGCCGTCATCCTGGGTGAAAGACCACAGTGTTCAGCTCCCATCTTAGCCATGTAAAACCTTGTCTCTTTGTGAGCGCTGCTGTGTGGAGGAGTTCCCTGGTCTGGATTCTGTGTGTGTGTGTGTGTGTGTGTGTCTGTGTGTATGCACAGTCTCCAGGGCTACATGCAATTAAAGCAGACAGGAAGCGGCAGGCTGCCTGACGGTCGTCCTGCTGCAGCTCCTCCACTCTGACTGTCAAACACTCGCTGGCTTTGTTGCGCACATGCTCACACCAACTGCGGATGCACGTGCACGCCCAAGCAGCTAGCGCATGTTAATGATTCTTGCCCTTGGCGCGGTAGTCTGAGGCCTGGATTCACACCCTTCTCACACGCTGCTTTGATTCACTTCGCACCGCTCTCGCCGCTCAGACCTTCCTCCTCCTCCTCATCTTCGTCCCAGCTTGTCTGTCATTCAGTCGCAGCGTAACTCCAACCTAGGATTGGCTGCTGCAGACGGAGGAGAGGTTGATTGACAAGCGCCAACAGAGGAGCGTGTGCGGCGTGTCGAGCGCAGGGCGTGCGGATAGATGATCCTCATCCGTCATTCAGTCCCTGGATTACTCTGCTGTCAACATGAGAGTCTGCTTCATCGAGTTCAGCTTATCTTCAGATCACATTCAGATCTTTTTGTGAGGGAAAGGAGGCAGCAGAGCATCATTACACTCAGGAAAATGTAAACATTTCTCACACACCAAAAAAAATGTTTTAGACCACAAATTTGATCAAGTTTGGTTCAAAAAATCAAATTTAAAAATCATGCAGACAAGACATTATGTACCTCCTTGATGCCTATTGATGCAAATATGAATAAAAACCACTTTGGCTCCTAATTTAACATCTACATGAATGCAAAAAGATTTTCATACATGCATCATGAATGTAAAAATGCTTTGCTTATTATATAACATTTTGAAGCAAAAAATTGATAGTTTTGGTTTTATTCTAGTAGATTTTTAAAACATACAACATCAAAAGATGGGACAAAAAAGTTTTTAAAGCTTTCCTGAGATTCCTATTAATTACAGAATATGTGAGTTAACGTATTTATGGTTTAGAATATCTGTGATAAATTCTTATTTTTAGATAGATAGATAGATATTCTTTATTGATCCCACATTGGGGAAATTCAATTGTCACAGCAGTTCCAAGAGGCAGAGAAAAGTGACAGCAATGTGCAAAGGTGAGGGGTGTTCCCTCATGTGCAGGTATACAAAAATGTGCAAAAAAAGAAAAAGAAAGTACAAAGTAAGTAATAAATTATGTACACTATTACAACAACATAACACATGTTATGCCTAATAATAGAATTAAATAAATAAAGTAAAAACACGGAATATACAGATGAGCTATGGATGTGTGAAAAAACCGGTTTGTACATGCATATTTAAATTTTAATTATTTTTAATAATTATTTTTAACATTTTTAATAGTATTTAAGGTCCAATAGAGACATGTTAGGCACTTAAGAGCTTCTATGTGATTCTTTAGTTTTTGACAGTAAAATAATTATTTCTGGTTACAAAAACTACGGAAAAAAAACATCATTATTGATTTTTAATCTAAAAAGAAGTGCTAACTGCATTTAAAAAAACTGATCATAACATAAAATATTTACAATATAAAACATTTTATTTCCTTTTTTAATTAATAAGTACATTTGAAGAGGATGGTACTAAATATTGTTGGATGAGATGTTGGAACTGTCATACATTAAAATATGTTATATATTTTGAGTGTTTCTCATGAAGTACGTTTCATTTATCTGTGAACAAATCAAGTGGCAGAAACTTCAGACAAAGGAAATTCACATCTTAAGATCCTGTAAAGCAGTTTCATTTTATACAACTAAAACCTAAATTGGTTCATTTTTGTGAACCCCCCCCCCATCAGCAGGGCTATTTTATTCACAAATACATCAAGACCCCCCCCCCCCCCCGTCGAAGTAAAGCATGAGACATAAAAAAGATTTCAAAATAAAAAATTCTTTTTGCTTTCTGTTCCTCACCTTAGCAGCGTCTGCATTCATTGTCCTCAGGAGGAGGTCTTAACGGAGGGGGGGGGGGGGGGGGGGGGCTCCGTTGGCTCATCCCTATGCCAGGCCCTCATTAAGGGAGGGGGCTTTGGGTGGCACACGCCACGCTGTGCCGACACGCCCACCTTCACAACGAGGTGAGGTGTGATTTGAGACCGTCATGAGGCGCCAAAGAGATTCCCTGGCTCGAAGCCAATAAGAAGGGGCTGATGGGGTCTGTGGTTTTCACGCTGAGGGGGCATGGGGGGGGGGGGGGGGGGGGGGGCTCCGACACTCAGTGAACACACAAATCACCCCCGACACGATTCAGCGCTGCAGCTGCAGCCATTGAAGGCCTTCGTTTTCTTTCACCAAAACTGCTTCCTTCTCCTTGTAGTCTGAAGGAAAAGCTTGCAGAAATCTTTTTTTTCATTTTCTTAAAAAAAAAAAAAAAAAGAAATCTCTAAAACTGTTTTTTTACATTATCATTTTATGTCAAGATTTTTTTCAAAATCACATTTAATTTAATCTTCAAGCAGGGAGGGAGTCTCAGTTAAGCCATCTTTCTGTTAAATGTACATTTATTTTCTCTTTTAAATTGCTTTTAAATTAGATATTGATGTTTTACCTTCTAAAAATGCATTTACTTACATTCATTTCAAAGCTTTTTGAGTTGAAATGTTGAAAATTTAAACTTGCAACCAGACATTAGCAATCCATCACCGGAAAGATTTGTACAAATGTTTTTATCTTTGCCAAAGTGGATGCTATTACTAAAACTGATGCAGCAACATTAAAGATAGATGAGTTTCACTGATAAATGAATAAAACTCCAGGAAACCGAAGGATCTGATAATAAATGTCCTGGAAGAAAAATAACTGACTTTTAAAAGAGCCGCTGCTGGATGACTTTAGTCAAAACTTGCTTTAAAAAAATGCAGTTAGCACAAACAGGCTTCCTGACCTTTTTGGCCCTAAAGCAGAAAAGCTTTAGGCGTTTTCATATACTTTTGGAAATACTACATCAACCAGCTACGGTGCCACAAATGTGCCAAAAAAAAAGGTGGAAGTTCAGTTTATGAACTTGTTGAATCGAAGGAACCTAAATGTTCAGCTTTTGGAAAATTCTGAGCTGATGAAGGGAAATTGATCCAAATTTGCACTTTTTAACTTACCAAAGCTTGAATAATAAGGTCATTGCTTTATCTTTGATGTATATTTTTCATGAGCACACTTTGGAAGTAAATGGTCACTTAAAGATATTGAAATAAATAACAATACAACTGTTCCAATGTACATCCTGTTGGATAAATTCCCAGCAAAGGCTGGGAAACGCTGAGCTGGCTTTCCTCCAGAACATAAAGCAAAGTGATTAGTGAGATGAGGTGAACATTGGGAATCAATACATTGTAAATAAAGATTTTTTTGGTTTGTACGGACACAGCTTGTGTGCTGGGACAGTAAATTTTCAGTGTATAAGCTCTAAACCCGTCCAGTGTTATATTGTTTTTCTCTTTTGTGCTCTAATTGACTCTGGAGGGAAGCAGTTTTTGACGCAGGTTTAATTACACCGTAAAATAATTCTGCTGCTGCTGCGATGTTTTCCGCGTGCAGAAGCTCCAACGCTGCTGTGGATCACACTGCCATTCATAAAACTCAAAAAAAAAAAAAATCCTCCTGGAGTTCATTATTTTTGTGAGAGACAAAACAAACAGTGAAAACGTCTGTTTACCCGTTTAAAAAAAAAACTTTCTCAGTGCTTTACATGACACATTTGGATTTTAAGTAACTTTTATCGTCAAAAAGCGGTTTTGAGTCCTCGGCTTTATAGATTTGTAGAGAACTAGATCATTGGGATTGCATTGGGAATTTGCGGCTACAAATGGTGGGAGCATACCCAAGCACTTGACTGAGCTGCATTACAACTTTGATGCCTAAACCACTGCATTGTGGGAAATGTGTGTTGGTATAAACATTGTTGTGTCTGAATTTCCTCGCTACTCAGCACCTAGTGCATGGTAGGGCATTCACCAGTTTGCGGGGATGTCCGAAATTAGTGCCTGGATGGCTCAGTTGGTTAAGTGTAGGACTGCCTAAAGTTAGATACCCAGGCTGTCCAGAGAGCTTCATCCAGTGTGGGTCCTTTAGCTACATCCTTCCTGCTACAGCCTCACTGTGCAGCCACAAGGGGTCCAACTCTGGGTCCCCCGGTAATGGCCGCCAGCCCAGATAAAATACAAACCACCTGTGTGAAAAGGTGAAGAAGAAGAAGAAGTCCAAACCTAAAATTCCAAAATCCAGTGCCTTGGAAATTTCCCAGAAGTCTTTGTGAAAAACCAGTGTGCATCATCAAATATAGACCACAATGTGTGTGTGTGTGTGTGTGTGTGTGTGTGTGCAAGTATTTTCAGCTTAAAGCAACACTGAAGAAGAAGCGTTGGCCTGAGCAGAGTTGTTCCAGAGTGACACAGAAACTGAATGGACTTAGTGGTTTCGAGTGATAGAAAGAGCGTTGGTTAGCATGTTCTTTATGCTATCTGAATAATTGATCATATGTTAATACGAACAATAAACTGCAATAATATACTAGACACTTCAATTCAATTCCTCCTATGTTTCATGCAGCTAAATAGGGTTACTGTAGTGAAGCATGCATATATTTAGTCTATTATTGTTATCTATTCCGTTATTATGATTTGCTTTTCAAAGTGAAATGTCCATTCTTGTCCCAGTATTTTGTTGATAAAAATTCAACTAAAAGCGACTTACATATGAATTTTCTTCTTTATTATGCATTTTTTGGCATCTGAGATTTATACTTAATAAAAACTAGGTGGACTATAAATCCGGACTTATATATACAGTATGTATAAAGTGGATATATAGTGGATGTATAGTGTATTTTAGAGCAGTGTTTTTCAACCTTTTCTGAGCCACGGCACACTTTAACCTTAAAAAAAATCCCGCGGCACACCAGCATCCAAAAAAAAAAAAAAAAAAGGAGAAACTCATAGTCTGTATTGATCTACAGCCCCTCCACACTCTCACGTGCATTTTTGAGATGATTGTGGCAGAAAAAGGTGAAAGCTGCAGCTGTTTTTTTTTCTAAAAGATGTAATAAAAGTTAAGTTAGAAGATTTAAAAACAGTTTGAGGTGTGTTCGTTGGTTATAAGACGTTTAACAACAGATCTCCTTGTGCGCGGTCGCTTTACCCCAATGCATCATGGGAGATGTAGTGCGTAAAACGGCCGGAGATTGCTTTTCAGAGCTTCATTGTTTTGTTCACTTGTTCCACGGTCTGACACCGGATTCTGTGGAAAGCTACACCGCTAAAGACGAGCTTTAGCTGGTCTTTTAGTTAAAACTGAGCGACTTTACGAGCTAAATCGGGACAAGGAACTTAAGATTTTAACCACTTCTGATTGGTCAGACTGATGACATGTGATTAAGCCCCCCAAGAATGATTGGTGGAGACAGTTAAGGGGCGGGACTTTTCCTAAATACAGCCGATGCTGCAGCTAAATCGCGGTACAATCATTCTGATCAAAATGTCTTTACTAAAATAAAATGAACACAAAGAAAAAAGTATTTAACGATCTTTCATATTCCTAACTACTCAGTGTTTTATCAGGGCCTGTTTGGATGAACACAGAGCTGAAATCCTGGAGATGGGAAATGTTTTTAGATCAGTGAATGAGGGCTATTTCCCGCGGCACACTAGTGTGCCGCGGCACACTGGTTGAAAAACACTGTTTTAGAGGACAAGTAGTGAGGGAATTTGGACATAGCCCTATTTGCGTATATATTTTCAGCTTTTTTTGATCTCACAATTACTTAATGTCCTTTCACTTTGAAAAACAAAGACACAGCAGGTATAACCAAGGTCTGAAGTACCATTATACATAAATGTAGTTAACTGTTAAAGTAATTGTTTTTAACATGAAATATTGATTAACATGTTTTTAATTTTACATTATTTACAACTGTCCTTTAGCAGCTGTTCAGATTAGCGATAAGTTAAACTCACTCATCTAAAAAGTAATTAACCTTCAGCTATCATTCAAATATTCGAATATTCTATAATATTTCATATTCTAAAATAATAAATATGTCATTTAAAGTAGGAGTTATTATTTTAAATATGATGGCAACATAAAGAAGCCAGAAAGTTGACAGCTAAGATACTAAAGGTCAATTATAAATGAAATCTTTTTTGGTTCACTGCGAAGTGTCATTATGCCTAAAACAGATGATTATCTATGAATAACTTACTGGTTTGCCTCTTATATTCAAATTAAAATGATAAATCAGGCTTGAAAATTAACTAAAAATGGGGATCCAAGACATTTGTTTTTGATGAATTATTTAATATGTCTCTGAGTTATTGCAGAATAATTTTTCTTTTTTTTTTTATTTATCAGCAAGGCTTTAGGTGGAAGGCATATTTTTTGCCTAGCTACATAAAAACCTTGAACAAAAACACATATTAAGTACTTTATTTTGATGCTGAAGAATCCTTTAACCGCCAAATACAACCATGGTAACCCCCCCCCCCCCACACACACACACACACACACACTCCTCCAGCAGCAGGTCAGAGTCCCCCCAGTCAAATACTGACGTACTTTTTTTAGCTGTCACACGTTTGTGATTGTGTGTCTGAGCACATAGATCAATGTCAGTGCAGAGACCGCATTAACTCTGCCGTCCTTCAAACACGCCACCGGTTAATCATCTCTCTCATTAAGAAACACAGATTCCCTCCGAGATTCAGTCCAAGTCTGCAGTTGGAGTCGCCGTCCTTGTGGGCTGATGTATGTGATGAATGGTTTTTTAGAGGACGATGAGTGCAGTGACGGGCCAACCACTCATTCCAGTCCACTTTGAACTGGGTTGCAGTTCTTCCGTTAATCAATGAAGTGGTGTGTGTTTATAAACTTTCATTTAGTTAGCGGCCTACTCCATTTCTGTCACTGCACAAATAGTTTTTGCCTTTGAACAGGCACACCTTTTTGTTTCCAGTAACTTTAAAGGGCCTATATCATACTTTTCTTTAGCCTTTCAGAGTAAACTATATCCATATAAACTGCATCCATATTATGATATTATTATATGATAATTAACTTTGGCACACTAAAGAATGATGATTTTTTTAACGAAATATGAGGGATTTTTGCAGCTCATTTGACTTGATCTCTGAGGCGCCGCCTATAGCTCCGGTGGGCGTCGCCCATGACGTCAGCCCAGAGCCGGTTTCAGCAGTGTGTCTGCGTCTCACCCACAAAAACAAACAACTTCCAAACTTTTGCAAAGGTGGATGCGCATATTAAGCATATAAAATGAAAGAGTTCAGCCGATCACCACTAGCTCCACGGAGAAAGTGTGTTTGTGTGTGTGTGTGTGTGTGTTTGTGTGTGTGTGTTTGTGTGTCAGCCTGGGGGCCGTGCTGGCAGTGCAGACTATTCTTGGAAGGGGCTGTTCTGCCACAATCAGACATAAATGGACCCTACGAAAAGTCTTTTTAACCCTGGTGCTATCCTAGGCATGTTACCATTGGGAGTTGGGTCATCTAGACCCACTAGACAGTGCGCTGAACCTTTTTTCTTCAATGATTTGTGATCTTCACTGGTGTCCATGGATTACATGAAATCCTCTTCACCTTTGTCATGGTAGGGAGAACACGTCAAAGTAAGGGTGGGGTCATCTAAGATAGCACAAGGGTTAACATCAAATCGATGGCCTTCATATCAGGCTGTTTGAAGCCTAACTACAGTAGTAATGCCAAAAGTACAACTAGTTAAATAGTGACAATCTAAAAAGGCCACTACTTAACTAGTTGAATTCTACTAGTTCACTAGTAATGGTCCTGTAAATCTAAATAGTAAACTAGTGTGACAAAAATCTTGTACTAGTTTACTAGTGGCATGCAAAACGTTAACCAGTTGACTAGTGAGATGTATGTAAGTTTGACCAGTTAACTAGTGAGAGAGAAAAATTGCACTAGTTAACTAGTGTGGTGCAAAAAGCCCAATAGTTATCTAGTGAGTACATTTTTTCCTTACTGGTTCACTAGTGTCTCCTTATCAAAGTCACTAGTGAACTCGTGAAGTTCCTTTTGTCAGCTAGTTATCTAGTTTAATATGCTAATGCTGAGGAGTGATGTAATCCAGAAAAAGTCCTTCTGTATTAGCTCTGCAGCAAAGTTCCAGGAATAACCCTTTTCAGTCCCAGTGTTTTTCATTGTTGATAATTACAGCCCTGTTTTAAATTATTAATTATTATTATTATTTAAATTATTCTTTCAGAATAAAAAGAAATATGTGAACATTGCATCATCAACAATAACCTGAACATTATGCTCTCATGGCCAGAGAGGAAAAGAGAAGGGGGAAACCTTTAAAAAACCTGCAAAGTGATCTTGAATCACTCCCCAAATTGAATCAAATGTCCCTTGGCCTATTTCTAATATTTTCTTTTAAAAAAAAGGGAACATTTGTCCAAACTTCTTGAAAGAAGTTACTGACAGGCAGACAGACTTTGGTTAAAACAGAAAATCTTTGGCATAGTTAATGAAGAGCGCGGAGCGGGTCTCCCTTGGGGGGTCCTGGCTCCTACCTGGGGTTGGGGCGGGGGGATGCCCAGAACTCCTGGGTGGTGATGAGGTGCTCGTCTGGGGCTATGGGCACCCCTCTCGGGCGGGGCCCGGCGTTGGGCCCTCCAGGCGCGGTGGAGGGCTGCTCTCCTGGTTGGGCTGGGGCGGCACTCTCTTCCCCCCGTGCCTCCCTGCTCTCTGGCTCTGGGGGCCTCGTGGTGGTCCTGCTGGCCGTGGGCTGGTGGCGAATGTGATTGCCCGGGGGGTGGTTGTTCTCTGCCTGCTGCCGTGTGGCGTTGGGGGGTTCTGGCTGCCGCAGCTGCTGTGGCGGGGGTGTTGGTGTGGGGATGGCTGGGAACTCTCCCTCCTTCCTTTCACATTCCACCATCCATTTAGAAGAACATAAACACTCACTTGAGCACAGGTGTTAGTTCACCTTTGCACTAATAGTTTGCGTGATTGAATGAATGAAATATTTCACTCTAGTTGGTTTGAAGGCATAAGTATGCGTGTGTGAACACTATCTGTATTGTGTACATGTTGACATGTGGACATTTTTGCAGCTAACAGGTGTGTTTATAACATCTGAGTGTGTGTGTGTGGACAGGCCCCGCCCCTTTGAGATTTGTATTACTTCTGAACCTCACCGTAATGATAAACATCCAGCAACTTGTTGCTTTATGGTCTTACCCCCCCCCCACTCCTATGATCACCCTCCTACACCCCCTCTCTAACATCCCTCTCTCTTCCCTTCTTTCCTTTTCCGCCCGGTCCAACACAAAAGATTTTCAAATATGATTAAAATGAATAAAGTTTGGCCTCGATAACAAAAAGGGTTTATTCAGACATTCCTCTGGTTTGTCTGAAGATTCACAACCCCTGTTGTTAAAGTAAAATCTGTCCAACACAAGAGGCCTTCAGCTCTCATCTGTTTGCCCAGCTGTTGGACAGGACAAGTAAAAAAAAATTTAAAAAAGAGTTTTGTTTTCTGGAGTACATGCACTTACTCTCTGCTATGGTCCATCTAGTGACCATTTTATATATTACAACAATACATACTTCAATAAAGTTCTGGAAATCTCACGGTATCATTGCTGAAAAATGCAACGTAAAAGAAGTGTGTAACTAATCACGCCTACATTTTTATTAAAAACCACTGTTCACATCTCATGAAGTCACAGACTGTCATTTTGCTTTTGTCCTTAACTTAGCAGCTTTATACTCACATAACATTTCAATTATAATACAAACAAATACAATATTTGTCTCAATGTCTGTTTATTCCTTGAGTTTGTCTTACAATCATCAGCAAAATATCTGCAAAAGTGATTAAAACAGACTTTGTATCTGTTGCTTTTTTGAAAAAAGAAAAAAAAGAAAAATAGATTAATGTCCCTGTCAGGAGCCGGGGCCGGGGCGGTTTGGTGGGTGTTCTCTCACTTCCGGTTTGGGGCTTTTATTTTGTTACTTCCGTTCAGCGCCCCATTGTGTCACTAAGTAACTTCACCGGTCATCACCGGCACCTGTCTGCTCACCTGTTTGTCATTTCCATTTGTGTATTTAAACCCTTGTCTGTATGTGACTTGACTGGGTCGTTCTGTAAGTTTGCTTCAGACATTTCGAGTATAATAGTGATTAATAGTAGTGATTAAACCTTGTTTGCTTTTGAAGCTCTTTCGCTGTCCTGCATTTGTGTCCCGATTCAACCCTGACAGTCCCTTTAACCCTTGTGCTATCCTAGGCACTTTACCGTTGGGAGTTGGGTCATCTAGACCCACTAGGCCGTGCGCTGAACCATTTATTTTCAATGATTTGTGATCTTCACTGGTTCAATGGATTACATGAAATTTTTCCACCTTTATCCACCTTTGTCATGGTAGGAGAACATGTCAATGAAATGGTGGGGTCATCCAAGATAGCACAAAGCGCTTCGCGCTGCACAAATGCATGAGAAAGCACTATTTTATAAATAAAGTATGAGTAATGGTGGGGTCATCTAAGATAGCACAAGGGTTGAGAGCCTCAAGCTCAGGCTTTGAAACAGACCAATCAGGAATCTAGTCCCACACCCTTCATTTGCAATCAGTCTGTCACTAGCCTACTAGTTGGCACAAATGTGTGCACTAGTGAACTAGTTTGGTTTGTAAATTGCTACTAGGCAGCCAGCTGAGTTCTAGAACATCCACATGTGAACATGTATGAGCCAGAAAAATCGCTACTTCAACTAGTAAGAGCGAAAAAGCCTTCTAGTGAGCAAGTGAAGAGAAAAATGTCCACACTAGTTAACTAGTGAGACCCAGTGTGCTTAGAAATTCAAAAACATCTGATAACAGACACAATGGAGTTATACCTGGATTAAATGCAAGTATGTGTTTTGTAGAAAAATCATACATCAAATTAATCAAAATCAGAGAATCAGACCACTGGGGTCTGATTCCTGGGGGAAGTTGCATTGACAGCAGAGCTTCTATCACCAAATTTCCACATTGTCAGACACAGAAAATCAGAATCAGAAATACTTTATTGATCCCACACGTGGGAAATTTGTTCGTTACCATAACAACAGACAGGGGGAAAAAAAGACTAAGAATAATATAAAACAAAATAGAATAAAATAAAAAAAATAAAAAATGAAAATAGAAACAAGAACAAGGAAAATGTTGTATAATTTAAAAAGCAATTTACAAAACAGTGCAGGTAAAGAGATGTGCAAAAGCAATGTGCAACATAGAGAAGAAGAGTAAAAAGAAAATGTGCAAAGGTTATCTACTGCATAGTGAGTTGTTGTACAGGGTTATTGTATTGGGTATGAATGATTTCCGGTACCGGGCAGTTTTGGAGCGGAGCTGTCTGAGCCTCCTAGAGAAGGAGCTCCGCTGTTTGTTCAGAACAGGGTGGAGAGGATGGTCTGGGATGTCCATGATTGAAAGGAGTCTGTTCAGTGACCTCCTCTCCATCACTGCTTCAAATGTTTCCTGTTTGCAGCCAATGACAGAACCCGCCTTCCTGATGAGCTTGTTCAGTCTGTTGGCGTCACTGACTGCAATGCTGCTTCCCCAGCAGACCACAGAGGAGAAAAAGGTGCTGGCTACCACAGACTGGTAGAAGATCCCCAGCATCCTGCTGCACACGTTGAAGGACCTCAGCTTCCTTAGGAAGTAGAGTCTGCTGCAGGCCTTCTTGTACACAGCAGTGTACTGTGGCTCCTCCAGCTCAATCTGGGGTCGATAGTCACACCCAGGTATTTATACTCCTCCACCACTTTCACATCCTTGCCCAGGATGCAGAGAGGTTGTAAGACAGTCCCTTTTCTCCGGAAGTCGATCACCATCTCCCTGGTCTTGTCCACGTTGAGCAGCAGGTGATTCTCTCCAGCCCACTCCACAAATCCGTCCACCACCAAAAAAGAGAGAAAGCTATTTACAATACAGTGTATTGCAAATTTGAAGCGTTTAAATGACCAAATTATTAGATCTGATGCTTTTCAAAAAAGAAATCCAAATTATTGCAATGAATTGCAGCAAAAACTAGTTTTCTAGGATTGTAAAGTTCAAGTTTAAGGTACATTGGTGTGTCATCAGCATAACGGTTAACAGGGATAGGTGTTGATAGTGTTTCTAGGCTATACGTTTGTAGGCTTTGAGCATGAAATGGTATTTGAATGTGAAAAAAAATCAGGCCTGATAAGAAACTGTAGTGCAGCACAGATTTTAGATCAAGGATGATGTGATGGTAGCATAAGTTTGAAATAACTCCTCTTTATCACAAAAATGTCTTCCATCTTAACTTGAGAAAGAATTTCCATTGACACATATTTAAAGAACTACAAGTAATATTGTAATTTTTTCTTTTACAATAATGTGTGTGTTTGGGAGGGGGGGCGGCTCTTTAACCATACATTGTACATATATATACAGTACTAAATTCAGCAGAATCTTCAGTACTACATCTAAATGTATTTAGAAAATCTCTTCAGAAAGGGAGTAACCCGAAAGGTCACTTTAAATATGTGAGTTAATGAGGGATTGTGGTCTGAAACAGAAGTGTATTTTGATCTGAAATCTGTCATGGAGTGGAATAGTCAGGGTCCGCCTCATCTCTAAAGACAGACATGGTATTCAGGTCCAACAGGTTGTAGATGAGTAGAGGTTTGTACCATCATCACCCCATTCCTCCATACCATTCAAAATGAAAGAGTGACAAATACATAGTTAGCTGCAGGTTTAACACATTGGAATATGCGGTTTTTAATGAAGTCCAAGTGGAATCTGAGCTGTGCATTCAGAGCAGTGTTGTCTTTGCCGCTGTCCTCTCCCTTTACACAGTGACACATTCATTCATTACAGCTCACTGACGCTCCTGCTGGGAGCTGTGCGAAGAAGACAGAGCTGAAAGTTAGACACTGTGTCAATATTCCATTGTAGTTACGTATCCAGCAAACACTAAATGACAGCTCACTCAGGCGTATGAATAAAGATATTGTGTTTTGTGCTGAGAGACTGACTGGAATATTTGCCAAAAAGAAAACATGAAAAAAAAACGTCAATTTATTCAGTAAAAGCTTGGTGAGTATCTGTGATATTTTCTAAAAGACAGCATTAGGCTTTTGCTGTTTTAAGTGTTTGACAGCTCTGCTTCTTTATTCAGGTGTTTGTCTATAACACCTCATGGTGTTATAGATTTTCTTAACCCTTGTGCTATGCTAGGCCCTTTAACATTGGGAGTTGGGTCATCTAGACCCACTAGAGTGTGCTGAACTTTTTTCTTCAATGATTTGTGATCTTCACTGGTGTCCATGGATTACATGAAATCCTCTCCACCTTTATCCACCTTTGTCATGGTAGGGAGAACACGTCAATGTAAGGGTGGCGTCACAGAATAGCACAAGGGTTAAAGCGCCATTTCTTTCTCTTAAATGTACATGTCTGGAGGAAAAATATTCAGATTTTTCCACTGTCTAAAATTCAACATCATTTCCACTGACCTGTCTGAGCTTTCTCGTTCAGTAGCCGCAGCAAATTGACAACATTTCTGTTTTTTTTTATTATTTCCTTTTGAGTTCCAGTTGTTGCTCAGGTTATTGTAATTGTGCTATATACGTCGGACAATGCTCTTTTTTGGTGCAAAAATAGGCCCCTAAAAAATAATACAATCTTTTAAATAACCAAAAGAATCTACCAATGGGGTAAGAAACATTGCATTTTATTTTGAGAAAAAAAAACTCTACTTATACGTCATATTTTCTTGAATTAAGAATATTTTGCTATCTTTCTTGCTAAGATTTTTTTTCTTTCGAGATAGAAAAAAGAAATAATTTTTTCTTGAATCAACAATCTTATTTCTTTCTTAAGATTCAGTTTTTACAGTGTTCAGAGATCCAATATTTTTGGTAAAAACTTGTATAAAAGCCTTAAATCAAAACTGGGTTTATTATAAAAGAACGCCCTTAATAAACTTATTTGGATAAAATAAAGAATTGAGAGTGTTTTTCACATTTAAAGAGAGAATCATTTTCAAGATTCTCATATTAAAATCCCAGAGTAGGAAATGTACCTTTCCCAGATGCTCATGTTGCTCATCTCCTCTCTCAGTGTCACAGTCTTATTCTTGTCTTCTATCTGTCTCAGTTTAGTTACCAACTTATCTCAAGGTTTTAGTGACATTGACCTCAATTTCTGAGTCATTGAGCCTAATTTAGGAATGGGTTAAAAGGTTTGAAACAATATGAGTGGCCGCTTTGAACATCAACTTACAGTATGTGAAATGATACGTTTTCATTCATTTTCTATACCGTTTATTCCCTTTCGGGGTCACGGGGCTGCTGGAGCCTATCCTGGCCACTTGTGGGCGAAGGCATGGGATGCCCTGGACAGGTCGCCAGTCTGTCGCAGGGTAGAATGTCCTCAATCACACACCCATTCACTCTCACACTCACACCTATGGACAATTTAGAATTGCCAATCAACCTATGAGGCATATTTTTGGGCGGTGGGAGGAAGCCGGAGATCCCGGAGAGAACCCACGCATACACGGGGAGAACATGCAAACTCCACACAGAAAGGTCCCCCATTGATGTTGTGTTTTTCAGCCGGGACTTGAACCAGGGGGCTTCTTGCTGTGAGGCAAGAGCGCTAACCACTGCGCCACCGTGCAGCCCAAAAAAGATGCTCATGTTGCTCATCTCCACTCCCAGTGTCACAGTCTTATTCTTGTCTTTATCCGTCTTAGTTTAGTTACCAACTTATCTCAAGGTTTTAGTGACATTGACCTCAATTTCTGAGTCATTGAGCCTAATTTAGGAATGGGTTAAAAGGTTTGAAACAATATGAGTGGCCGCCTTGAACATCAACTTACAGTATGTGAAATGATATGTAGTTTGTCTTTATTCCCATGATTCATCTGCACCCACTTCCTCCCCTGCAGGAGCTGTGTCGGCAGCGGATGGCAGC
>CM043722.1:13165733-13301599 GCA_023969325.1 Oryzias curvinotus
CTGCTTCTTCTGTCTAATCACAAGTCCTTCCTCTGGTTCTTGTAGAGGATGAGAACAAAAGATGCAGACAGGCAGTGATTACAGAAGCACAATGCTGTCACCATGATGAGCCATCAATTTCATCAGAACTGGTGGAGTTCTAGTACAAGCTATTGTTGTAAAAAAAAAAAAAAAAGAAAAGAAAGAGAGTTTCATTTTCTAACAAACAGTTTCTGATGGAGCTATTTCACCTGGTGTTACACGGACATCCAAACGAGTCTGTTTGTGTTCTCCTGTGTCTCGCAGCTCAGGGCTTTTTCTGCTCCCATATCAACAAGCTGCCGGCTTCTCTCAATGGGGTGTCCTCCTTTCCCTCGATGACTTTAAAACCTGAGTGAGGAACTGTGTAAGGAATTGTGGGAGAACTACTGTTAGAGAGGTCCTATCCTTCTCTGTGATGTGGTCCTACCCCCCCCCCCCCTCCCCCCTCTGTCTCAATGTTTTGCAGTTGCCGGGGAGGGTCATGGACTGACGAAGTGAGGGAGCCATGGATGTGTTTCATTTCATGCAGCCAAAGGTCTGGAGTTACAGGGTTAAGGAGGGCTGGTAAAAATAACTTGATATTTAAAGACTTAATCAATTTGTGGGATGTTTCTTTTTGGCTATTCCCACAGGGGTCGGATGTTATCTTTCGATTAGTCAGACAACTGGGTTCACTGTTCTATCTACTTTTCTTTGTCTTGTAGTTTGTGCTCATTGCTCTTTGTTATTGTTACACCCCATGAAGCCAGGCGTCGTCTCTCCTACTGTCTTGTTCTTGGCCTCATGTTGATCTTGGCTTGTTGTTATCTTGATGTCATCTTTGTTTCAGCCTAAAGGCTGTTTTGTCCTCTTCTTGTGCACAGATTCACTGACAGATGTGGACAGACTCTTCGCCTCAAACACTTCAAGACGTAGCTTGGCTTTGTGTTTTTCCTTTGTGTTTTGAAATGCGACATTTGTGTGTTTGATACATCAACAATTCAACACTTGTGTAAACATGACAGTTAATATCAGAATTGGTGCGGAACCCAAACCCAAAGACCGGGTTTTTGGCGGGAACTGAAAACTTTCATGAACGAGCAAAAACCTGACAAACACTTAATAGGATTCAACTAAACTGCAAAAGCCAGTAAAAGAAAGAAAAAAAAATGACAAAAATAATCTGTAAATATAGACTCTAAGGCCCAATTCGAATTGCTTCCCTACCCTTACAGCTTCTCCCTACATTAATCCTTCCAAGCAGAGAGATATGGAAAAATGAATCTTTTTAATTTTAATTTTAGATGTTACTACAGCTTAACCTTCATTAATAGTTGCTGGCCATCCACGTTTAGCCCGTTGCTGCCAGCACACAGAAAATATATTGTAAATATTTTAGTTTTATCACTTTAAAAAGGCAAAAACAAAAAGTCTATATTCACATTTCAATGGAAACAAGAATCCCCCTACCGATGAACGGACATCCAGCCCTAAATTACTACGGCTCCTCCTTAAAAACACCTGTTCAGACACAACCACAACTCCAATGCCCTTACAATTGGAGCAATAGGGAAGAGCCTTAGGGGCGGGGTAAGCAACTCGGATTTGGCCCAACAGAAACTGTTAAAAGAAGGGAACAGATGAGGAGAATCAACAACTCAAACCTCCTTTGAAACGACAAAACTTGGACACAAAGTAACTCAACTACAAAGATATCCACCTTTTTATAGAAGATCCAACTCCAGGATCCATTGAAACTGTAGAAGTTAGACTGATGACTTTGGGCAAATCTAACATCTGAAGACACTGGTGGTCAGGTTTTAAAAAATCCAAATTCTGAGAAGTTTTCTGAATCCAAATGCAATGACGTCACCAACTACCACAAAGAAGAAGAAAATGGCATTAACAGTAATTAAAATAATCTGAGAATTGGAGTTTTGTGGTTACAGACAAACTCTGGTGACCTCAAAAAACATGCAGCAGATAGTTAGACCCTCTTCTAATTCTGAACATTCCCAGCAGTGACTCCTCCTCTCTCATGAAACCAAAGTGAAAGCTGAATGTAGGAAAAAAGCATTGAAGCGTGAGGCCTTCGTCAAATATTCATTGTTTTGGTGTCTCCCCTCCCCCTTAATAACCCCCCCTCCCTGGTTCTTGCATGATCTTACATAATATGTTGAATATTTAAAGCAGGTTTAGCTCAAATTCTTGTTTGCCTCTGAAGGAACCAGGACGAGTGTTGGATCCGTTTGAGCAGAGATGTATAGTGATGGGGCTATGCGAGGAAAAATATCAACAGACGTTTCTTCGTGTCTTTGCGCACAATGATGGCAGATCTGCCATGTCAAATAAAGCAGACCGAGGTATGAGTGTTAGCGATTAATGCCGTGGTAGAAACCTGCACTTCAAGAAAATGCATAAAGGCACTGAAAACTCTAAATGATCAACAGCCTCCATCAAAAAATTGGTGTGTGAGGACTCTGAGCCGGGTAATTGGTCCAGAAGTTTTCTGGACTGCCACCACTGGCTGTAGACATGCAGCAGCTGCAAACTTTTGCCTAGCAACAGACACAAGAGCCACAAAACACATACAAACACACGCAAGGAACAGATGATCAACTAAGTTTACAAAAAGATGTAAAGACACATTTCTGTGACACACACCAGTGTGCCGGAGATGCATTCATCTGCACCGGGCACGTCTTTTTTAACCCTTACATAAGCTTTGCAGAAGCAGCTGGGATGTTAAACACACAACACTGATCACTGACTGCTTATTAACCCACAACTCTGAATCCTAATTTTCAAGCAACAGCTGTGTGAGCGCAGTTCAGACGTGACCCTGGAACATGCAGGCGCAGATTATTCCTGTCTGTGCCAGCTTCTATGCATCAATGTAAAGTCAGATGGTTAAAACAAAAACCCAGAGATGTTTATTAAGCTAACAAAAAGTTGGTTTAATAGCAAAAAACCTTTTAAAGGGCCTATATCATGCAAAATGGAGTTTTTGAGCTTTTAAGTGTATTATAATGTTAATTACCCACGAAAAACAACCCCAAAGCATTCTGAGGCACCCTCTTGAAACCTGCACTTTAAACACTAGCCTTGCCTAATCCACAAAAACAAGCAGGTATATATGAGGCCCCACCCCTCATCACAATCTAAACAGGAAGTACCTGTTTCGAGAGGCCAAAACCACATAGACAGCTATTAGTGTATTTTCTGCACTAAAAAGCACACTTAGGTCTTATTTTAAAAAAAACAAAAAAAAAAAAGACATGCGCTATTTAAATTGGTTGTGTTTACTGATGTTGAAGTGACTTTGAGAGGAACAAGGCGCTCTGTCGAAATGTCAGTCAGTTTTTGTTGACGTATTGCTAACAAGGTCGGGTGTTTTTGTAAACATGCTAACACGCTTAACGTGTGGCGGTTTTTGACTGTTTTTTTTTTTACCAGTTACTAACATAGTTGGGAGTTAGCATGATCACAATGATATTTGTTTTGTTTTTATCAGTCTGTTTTTTTGCGTGCTGCAAACAAGGTTGAGAGTTTAGTTTTTTTCCAAAACTTTATTGGCAATTGAGGTATCATGCATAAAATAACAAACATTAACTTTATAATTAATATTAACTTGAATAGCAATCACCATTGCCGAACATAACATATAAACATAAAAATATAAAAAACGATTGAACATAACACACACAAAAAATAAAAAAAATAAAACAACATAGAACATAGATCCATCTAAATAGTTTAATACTGGTTAGGGGTACTCATTAAGTTTGTATTTCTGAACAAAACTAAATTATTTCAGGTTGGGAGTTACAGGTATTGTGAATACGCTAAGGCGGCTAACGTGTAGCATGTTACAACCAACTGTGAACCCAGTTAATAAAGTGAGACGGAATGACAGACTTATCTCTGATTCTTTTGTCTTGCTTAACGCACCTGATATATGACATAAGTTTGAAAATAGGACATTCATTGCCCTATAGTGCAGAACATACACTACTCAGTCATTCTCTATGACAGAACAACCATTGTTGCTCTGCTGCCTTTTTTTTTTAACATGTTCTTGCTTATTCCAATTTTTTTCATGATATTTTTTTAAAACTAAAACTTTAAACTGACCAATAAGATGCCTTAATAAAAGTATGTTGTCTTAAGTTGAACATGCTAAACATTTGATTGACAGATCCTGGACCAAACACTGCTAGCTGACGTTATCTGGGTCCAAAAAAGCCCCGTCCGTATTACGAAAAAATGGCGACTTCGTTTGATTGGAGTGGGAGGTGCGTCATCTTCTATGGGTGACATCACACCCACCTAATTCCAGTTGTCCTATACAGTCAAAGGTACAGTATGTCCACTCAAGGAGACTTGGGACCAAGGTGACTCAGGACTGGACTTACTGTCTTAGAATCTGATAGCTGACATACATTTGCTTTGAATTGCATTGACGTTTTCTCTGTTTAACTTGGAGCTGCTTCTAATAGACATAAAAACTTGAGTTGAATTGAGCAGTCAGGAAGTCTTCAAAGACAGAAAAAGAATCTGATCACAAAAAAGCTGTTAGATTTTCAAAATACCACATGCAAACTCCTTCAGGACTTTGACTTAACATTAAGTTGGAGATGTTAGACAGATTTGAGACTTGGCGAAAAATTGTATTTGAATACTTGTGAACATTTTTATTAAAAAACAAGTGACAGTTTGGCCTGAATGGGGTCATAAAGCAGGATAATGACTTCAAGCAGAGCAGAGTATTTAGTACAGAGGGACTTATTAAAAGGTGATTAACCCATCAGAGAGATAATGATAGACTAATGACCCCCACAAGCCCTCACAAACTGGTCTGGAGTTAAAGAACATCTCTGCAGCACAGAAGAAGAGAGGCTGATTCCCTTTGACATGAAAGTAAACAGAAGCTTTAATTTTGAAAGGGTAAAATTACGACAGGATTCCAGTGGAATTAGGAAAACAATCCATATTCATCATAAATCATCATGTGTTTGCTTTGAGCTACCTTTTGTTTTGGTGCGGCCAGCAAGCCCACTGGCCTCGACGGTTTCTAAATATAGATGTCTCAAGTTTTGCAGACGATTACAAAGACTGACAGGTCTGAGAGAGCATTGGGTTCAGTCAAGATGAGGCAGTCATCTGCAGTTCAGTCTAACTTTCAGATGAAGTCCTCCACGAGGGCTTTGCTTAAGATTTGGAAATTCTCTCTGTTTTATCATGGGAACAAAGAACTGATGGAACTGAGTTAAAGCAAATCAGGGATGTAGAAAGATCAGAGTCCCTGTTTCAAGGACAGCTCCATAAACATTTTCATTAAAATTCTTCATTAGTAGTCCTGTTGTGAGAGCATGAACACTGTTGACCAACAGGAAGCTAATCTGAGCTCATTATCATTTGACCTGAATGAGTGTATCATTTCATGAAACGAAAACAGGAGCACATTTGGTTTGTTGGGGCTGCCATTGACCTTGGTTTTGTGCTAAAATGCCCCCAATCCTTTTACATTTATGTAAATGGAGATTATTGTAAACTTAATCCAACATTTTACCAACAGCAGAAGAACATTCAGTCACATCTCAGATGCTACTGGCCTCGGTCCAAACACAGACCATGGTTAAAATGTTGGGAAGAGAATTTGGCCTCATGCGGATGATATGATTTACAATAAAGTGTTTAATAAAAAAGTAAGCAGGGGTTATTTTTGCATTTACTTTTGGACAAATAGATCCATGTACGTGTTTTTCTCATGTGAATTGGAATCTGGCTCCAAACTGTACGTCTGTAAAGTTCTAAAATTGCTCGTCATTGTTGTTGCCCCACCAACGTTGACTTGGGATTGTGGGAGGCTGTAAGTCAGCGGGAGAAAGTGTAAACAAAGGATTATGGGAAATGAGTGCGGGCTTACTTCTGTGCCACAACTCAAGGGCTACTGCCACTCTGCAGAAACTATGTCCGAGAAATCGACGCAGATTTTTTGATTTGACCTAAAGACGGCATAATCACAGACCGGGAACGCTTTGACAACAGGTCAAATGATGATCGGAGTGTGAATTTCTCTTCTTTACAGTTAAATATTTTTCATCAATTTCAAGCGGTCACCCTCCTTTCATACCCAGATTCAAATCAATAAAAAAAAAATAATTAAATGTTGCAGTTCCTCAGATGACCACTGGAGGCTTTTTTCTTTTTTTAAAAAAGGAGAAAATTCCCATTTACTGCTTGGTTAGGAAGTTGACCTTTACCCTTAGAATAAATATGTGTACTGTATTGATGACTCTGAATTGTTGGCACTCTTTGAACTCGGATTCCGAAGCAGCTTTGGGCTGATCTGCAACATTAGCTGCTTTTCTCAACTTCAGAATTTTTAATATATTTGGATCCAGACTGAATGACAACCACTTCTGAAAACTCGGAGAAAAGTCCCTCACATACTAGAGCTGTTAGACTCTAACACACATCTAGAAGATTATATACTTCAAATGTGAGTCACTAACATCCCTCTGGTAATCCTCAGCTTCAGAAGTATGTACAGTATTTGTTTGAGTGGATTCACAGAACAGCATAGCTAATGCAGTAAATACCAAGTAGACATCAATTAATTGTTAAATTCCTTTTTCTAGTGGGCTACTAGTGTTGTGACTGATGTTTCAAGACCATTTTTTAGCTCCTCTTGAGTCATCAGTGTCTGATTCTGTGTTAAATGAAAGTCCATCTTCATCCAGGATGTAGTCATCTAGTCATCATTTTTGGTTTTCATTTCAGGCGCCATAAACCAAAATCTGCAGGTGATTTTTGCGGATCGCTCACAGATCATTTCACTCCAGACGAGCAGAGATTATGTATGCATGGAGCTGCTCTAATACCTGTTTTCCATCTGTCTGCACAGCGATCACCATCAGAATGTCATGACATGCCATACGTTGGCTGATCAGGAAAAATGCATGAAGCATCTGCATGGAAATTGTTCGTATGTGGATGACTCGACTCAGACAACCCTCAGTGCTTGTTAAATTGTGTGCAGAGCAATCAGACAATGATCGAGTTATGAATTTTTCATACAGCCCGGCCTCAGTAAATGCCACCTATGTGGCCTGATGCTGGAAGGAAGTTTATTTCTCCACGAAAGAAACAGAAACAGTGGTTGAGGAAAATCTCAAGAAATGTTAAAGTAAAATGTCATGATCTGTTTTTAATTTGAAGGGTAGATTAAACAGATATAAAACTGTATTTTCGACGATTTCATTCCCAAAACTAAACTGCAGTCAGAAGTTTTCTGTAAAAAAAAAAAAGAGAAATGTCATCTGCAAAAATGCATTTTTATTAAAGGAAAAAAGATGGTCCAAAAAGTTCAGTTTAACAAACTACAAGAGAAATTAACACAACAGGAGGACGGCTCTGACACATTTTCTCTGTCAAGACATACTAATCGGCTGATCCTCCTCCAGCCCTTTGCTGCTTTTTTTAATCCACCCCCTCATTCTGCACGGCGGGGAGTCCGAACACCCATCAGTGGGAACAGTGCTTGAGCTTTGGGATTGTTGGATTCATGTCACCCACACCATTGTCTGAAAACACCTGCTCCCTTTTAACGTTACAATTCTTCCATTTTGCCTTACTATTGTTTCTCTGATGGGCTTTTTTTAACTTGCCGGTATACTATAGTAGAGAGAGGCGAGTGGTGGCACAACCATTCTAGATTCAATGTATATGAAATGTAGTCGAGCAACAGTCTTTCTTCCTGTGCGGGTGACCAGCAGCATCTCTGTAGTTTTGTGTGAAGTAAGGATATACTGTGTGAAGATCCTGTTTTACCTTTCATACTAATATACAAGTTGGTTTATAGTGTTTTAATTCAAACAGCCCCCCCCCCCAAGCAACTCTAGACACCCAAAGCACAGAACTGCACCACAAGGGGCAACAAGACGGGTGAGGCAAAGAGGCATAACCCCCACATTTACACTAAATGTGATTTGCGCATCAAAGCGGCATCAATGAAAGACATGTTGAGAGATCAGTTTTATTTAATTTGAAGAGCTCTACAAAAGCATTGGTGATCACGTCTCCATGTCTGCATTCATGAGATCATTCAGAGACTGTCCCAGTACGGTGAGCTTCACCATCTACTGCAGGAACGCTGTCTGAATGAGGGCCGCTTTCAGCATTACTTCCATCTCTCTGTGACCCTGTTTGACGACTTGCTGTTCATTCAGAGGAGGGAAAAATAAAAGTAAGTATACAATTAAAGGAATTTTTTATTGTTGTCTCAATACAAATGAGAAAAAAAAAGACAAAGGTCAGGTGAGATTTCCCTCCATGTTGGTTTTTGACTCTAACTGTGATTGTCAACTTTCATGGGCCAAAGCTGAGTCCCTGATTAGCTGACATGATTCATCTTCTTTGCCAAAGTTCTGATAATTTAACTCTTGAAAGGCCGCGCATTGACACCCAAAACGCTGCCAGACCAAACCTCAAACCACACGGCTGGAACTTTGATCGTGTCTGTACATTAAACTCACGTTGAAACTGGACAGGACAGCAGTAGGACAGCTGTAGGACAGCTGTAGGGCCTCCTCCATAAGCACTCTAGCCTGTTGGGTCAACAAGCCAAAACATCACAGCAGAAATGGAGACTCATCAGACCAAATAACGTTTTTCTAATCTTCTATCATTCAGTTTTGGTGATTCTGTGTGAGTTGTAGCCTCAGTTTCCTGTTCTTCGCTGACAGCAGTGGCCCCCGGTGTGTTCTTCTGCTGCTGTAGACCATCTGCCTCAAGGTTGGACGTGTCGTACATTCAGAGATGCTCTTCTGCAGACCTCAGTTGTAACCAGTGTTTTTCTTTGAGTCACTGTTGCCTTTAAATCAGCTGGAACTAGTCTGACCATTCTCCTCTGACATCAACAAGGTACTTCCACCCACAGAACTGCAGCTCTTCAGAACCCCAGCTTTTCTCTGTTTCGGACCATACTCTGTAAACTCTAAAGATGGTTGTGGGTGAAAATCCTAGTAGATCAGAAGTTTCTAAAATCTTCAGACCAGTCCGACTTGCACCAACAACTATGCCAATTCAAAGTTACTTAAGTTACCTTTTTTTCCCCTCTGTCCCCACAGCTCAGCTCAGCTTTATGCTGCTTCATGGTTTTATCCCCCCCCCCCTATTATCACCCTCCTATCCCCCCCCTCTCTAACATCCCTTTCTCTTTTTCCCTCCTTTCCTTTTCCGTCCGGTCAAACACCAAAGATTTTCAAATATGATTGAAATTAATAAAGTTTGGCCTCAATTACAAAAGGGGTTTATTCAGACATTCCTCTGGTTTGTCTGAAGATTCTTAACCCCTGTTGTTAAAGCAAAATATGTCCAACACAAGAGGCCCTCAGTTGTCATCTGTCTGCCCAGATGTTGGACAGAACAAGTTAAAAAAAAAAAGGTTATCTTTCTTCCGCATTCTGATGCTCAGTTTGAACTGCAGCAGACCGCGTCTACCTGACCATGTCTACCTGCCCGCGTCTACCTGACCGCGTCTACCTGACCGCGTCTACCTGCCCAAAAGAACTGAGTTGCTGCCATGTGATTGGCTGATTAGAAATTTGCATTAACAGACTTTATTTCGTGGAATTTTTAACATTTTTTTTTAACTCAGTGAACTGGATTCTGTTTCATTGTTTGGGTCATGTAATGCAATGACAAAGCTTCTTATTTTACAGTGGAGTTCACGGAGATGAACAACAATTATGTGCGGAGACATGTGGCAAGTTGTGGGCTACATCATATTGTAGGGACAACCTTGAATAGACTTTAGGATTCAGGGAGTTTTAAAGCACTTTTACAGATGAACGTGGTCAACAGTAATTTCTGTAAATACAACATGGTGTTTGGACTCAAATGAATTTAAAAAAATCAGTAAGTGCAGATAAATGTTCACGTTTTTGTCAAGTATCTCTGCATACTCTGCTTAACATGTTTTTTTATAGCTGGGTTGAGTGTGTGTTGGGCTCTGACCCAGCTGACCCACGGCTCAGTTCTGCGCCTGCGGGCCTCATGTGGCGGCACAGAAGGAGAGTCCGAGCTGCTGCTCGGCTCATATGTTGCTCTGCACAAAAAAAGATGAATGTGTGTTTTTAATGTTTGAAGAGGAATCCATGAAGAGATGCATTTGAAGGTCTATTTTTAAACGCTGGCCAACAGAGGGAAGCTCTTGTGGATGCACAATGAACTGTACAGTTAGTTTGGTTCAAAGACACTATAATGCCTGAAGCAGCATGTAAAAAAAATCTCAACAACCTAAGTGCAGTGTAGTTTTATGTGTTATGACTCCGCCTCTTCACAGTGTAGCCACGGCAACCTCAAACTTGAGCGATCTATAAACCTGGATACATAGTTTTTCAATGGAAAAGTGATGAAAAATGCACTGGCATCAAAATGTTAAAAAAAGGAAATCTCTTGTGAATTTGTTGTCTTTCCATTAGAGAGCGCCGCCATCTGGCAAAGTGAGACATTACAGTGAAAATGCAGTTCATGACTTGTATGAACATAGCTACAGTGGGGCAAAAACATTTACAGCACTAAGATTATGTGATTAATATCACTTTTAAAATGTTATTTTTAAAAGTTGATTAAATATACTCTACCTCAGTAAAAGTCGGTAAACCCCTTGACGCCTAAATTTATTTCCAGCTAAAAAAAAAAATCACTTCTTAGTCTCAGTTTTTGATTTCAAGTTGATTTTAAATTAAGGTAATTTTGGAGCTGAAGTGATTTGATGCATATTTGCATCAATAGCCCATCCCAATCTGAATGTCAATCTTTATGTTATATTATCATGATTGTTGTAAGCACAAACACTGATCACGAATAAACAGCTAACAATGTTCTTGTGCAAAAAACACAAAAGTGCTACACACATTTTCAGCACAAGACTTAATAAAATATGTTTCTACTTTGATCCGATCACATTTATAAGAGAAGCTACTTCAGATCAAAGTGTGATTTTAGTTTCTAGGTGTATATCTATTTTTTTTCACAGGAGGAGAGACTGAGGGGCTCGTCTCACAATGAGAAGGCCCCGGTTTAAGCCCAGCTGGAACCTTTCTGTGTGAAGTTTGCATGTTCTCCCCGTGCATGCGTGGGTTTCTCCGGGGACTCCAGCTTCCTCCCACCGTCCAAAACCATACTTCATAGGTTAATTGGTTGCTACATGTGATTGCAAGTGTATGTGGATGTGTTATTGTGGCCCTGCATTAGACTGGCAACCTGTCCAGGGTGTATCCTGCCTTTGCCCACAAGTAGGCAGGTTGGGCTCTGTCAGCCCTGTGACCCCGAAAATGACAAAATGGTTTTTGAAAGTGGATGGATGGATGGATGGGTGAGACTGAAGAGCAACAGCAAAGGTGAGGAGAAACCAACTGTTTGTATGAACAGATCCTTTTAGGATTTATGAGCTTGGTGTATACTTATACAGAGCTTTTCTACCTTTTTAAATTGCATATGTGGTAATGGTGTGAGTTCTTTAGCGCTTTTCTTACTTCCTCGAAGGCTCAAAGCACTTTACAGTCACAGTCTCATTTGCCCGTTCACACACGTTCACACATGTTCACACACTGATGGGGGCTCCGTTGCCGGATACTGGCATGAACCTTCCACCAGAGGCAAGGTGGGGTTCAGTGTCTTGCCCAAGGACACTTCGACACATCATGAGAAACGAACACGCTGTCTTCTGATCAGAGGTCGAACGCTCAACCTTTGTGTCAACAATCAAAGTGGAATGAAAAATATTAAGTACAAACGTATAAGAAAAGTAGCTAATGATGGGATAAATATAAAGAACAGGAGTCAAACACTTTGGAGTGTAAAGCTAAGACACGTCTTCAGGAAAGAAAGTCCGACTTGATGGACAGTGGCCGATGCTGTAGCTCAGAGAACAGAGAGATGAATGAGGAGGCTCAGTCCCAACAACCCCTACAAGAGGATACTGGCTGTATGAGGGCAGAAAAATGGCCAACCCTCGGGACCGCAAGAAAAAAAAAAGTCACACAACACTTTGTGAGCCGTAGTGAAAATGCGGATTATTTCTATGGGCATGCTGCGGGCAAAAGGTCATAGTGAACATGCAGGTGAAGCACAGGCATGTTGTTTGTGTTTTTTATTCTTTCAACCCCTGCCCAAATCCCCCACACTGCACAAGGAGCCCGTTAGAGTGTAAAAAGGGTCAGTAAGGAGCCAGTACTCACAACTTACTAACAGCTAGACTGCGGCGTTAGGGCACCACATGGCAGCACCATAAGTGTGTGTACATTACCTTTGCTTAACAAATATTTCCCAATACACCTACCACAATAACAATGGTACGTTCTATTTTCATGCTGAGGTGACCGTACGAGCCTCAAGAACACTGCAAGACAAACCTTTGCTGCCCTTGAAGACGCAGCCCCCTCAACCCTTCACGGACCCGGACAACCCAAAAACCTGTGGCAAACCTGTCGAGCCCCCGTAGCGTGACAAAAGCCCAAAGGTGGTTTCTTCCTCATGTACAGTTTATCGGGTCAGAAGCTTTAATGAAGAAGATCAGAGGACGGTTGAACCTGTGACACAGAAACACATGGATTCCATCATTTTCATGCCAATGTGAACTGGTCAGAGTAGGAAGGACTGCAGTTAGTGATGTTTTTCTGCTCCAGTAGTCAGAATTCTGTGAATTCTCTGCAGAGGACGACCATTTCCACAAGCAGGCAGGAGGGAGGAAGAGCTTCTACAAGATTTAATTTGTCTTCCACTTAGAGAACGATCGACTGGGTCGACATCGGCCTCAGAGACCCGTCAGCGATTAGGGGCCCGAAGCCTGAAGTGGATCAGAAACAAAGAGCAAACATTTGTCTTAGCCCACGATCAGCTCCACACAACATCTCTGCCAACCTCACTTGTTTGTCACCAATAGTCAGAAATTAGCAGCTGTGGTTAAACAGGTTTTTGCTCAAAATCCACATTTGACACATGAATTTATCCTGTTGACAAACTGAAAACAATCTGGACAGCTCTGACCTTTAAATATGAGGACAAGCGTGATGCCATCCACCTTTATATGTTCCTCCCTCGCTGGAGCGCCCAGGAAAGCAGCTTTATGTCTGCAACAAAAGGGAGGACATGTGAGGTGAGCTCTGCTCCTCTGTTATGCACTGTAACTCCAAACTGCATCGCTTTTAAAAAGAGGCAGTGGCAGTAATGAGCTGAGGCTGTCAATCAAGCCCCCTTACAGGAGTTTTATAAAGAGGAAAACTTGCATCTGTCTGCTTCAGAACTAATTCTCCTTTACTGGAACAAAGAAAAATTAAAACTTTAAATCAACAAAATAAAAGCTTTTATTGATCCTTTTTATTGGAAAAATAAATATAAAATCACAAAAGCCATCAGTTAAAAATAAAAATGAAAACATGATTAGATGGATGTTTTCTAACAATGCTAAAATAGTTGTTGTTTTAAAATCACACTAAACATTATAATTTTTGTTTTAAATAAAGGTTTGTTTAATTGGTTTTTTATCACTTGAGTAAGGATTCACTGTAATAAAATATTTTTGTGAGATTTTTGGTTCAGTGTGTTGCTGTAGTAGAGCAAAATGACAGTGAAGTCCCAAAAGTGACGCTGTGCAGATAAAAATGACACCAAACAAGACAAAGTAAATCGTTTTTAACACAGAACTGCTTTGGATCTGCCCTTCTGAAGGCTTGAATCCATTTATGTTGTCATGATTCTTGTCGTGTTCTGCTTTCAGGTTTCATTTCCACAGCTGAGTGAGGTTCTGCATCAGACAGGTGAACTGTTTACCTGCCTTTGTCCAATAGCAGGTGAGATAGGCTCCAGCAACCTAATGTCCCAAAAGGAATCAAGTGGTTTAGAAGATGGATGGATTAGTGTCTGGTTTTTGCGTTTTTTTGTCTCTTTCTCTTGTCTCTCTTGTTTATACAAAATTGTATTTATTGAAGTTTTACATTCAGCCAGACTTCATCCAGAGGTCAAGGTTAAAATCAGGGTAGTTTAGTTTAGAATACCCTCCTGCTAGTCTGTCTTTCCTGACGTGACCCTCTGCATTTAACCAGACTTGGGACCGGCACATGAGAACTCTGTGGGGTGCCCCCGTGTGGCTGCATTACTTAATTTTATTTGTATTTATTATTTGTTTTTGTGTTTTGTTTTGTTTTTATACACAACAGCAAAGGCTGTTGTTTTTCTCAACAGAATCCGCTGCATTTATCCAGACTTGGGACTGGCACATTTTTTATTTGATTTGATTTGAAATGGTTTATTTCAAGCAATCAAATAACAATACACAAAAACAATACAATCATCAGTTACACATTCATACAGTAGCTAATCAAACTTAGGATAATTAGACATATTAATAAATATTGCTTGAAAGGGAGTGGAAGGTAGCGAACTTATATAATTCCACCCCGTTATACTATAACCATTTTATTACATGATTTATCAATATCCGGTTCCTAGCTTTTATCAGACAGAATAAAGAATCCTGAAATATCATTAAACCATATGACAAAGATGAATTACTTAATTATTATGTAAAAAATAACTTTTAGAAATCAACATGGCAAATACAGATCAGTTTTTCAAAATATATGCAGGTTATGTTACTTATAAAAGTCATCGATATGATTAAAAAATAATACTATATCAGTAAAATACACAACACTGTTTTAGGGATTTTTATAGCAAAATTTAGCAAGTATCAAAAGTTAAAAATATGTGCAAAATTAAGTTACATTAGGAAAGATTTTTGAATCAATTTTTGGAGCAAGTGAAGTAATATCATTAAACATCGATCAATTTAACCAATTTCAATCATTGATTAATCATTTGTTTTATTATATTTTCATTTTTTTATTAATTTTAATGGGTCATGGGTTATATGCTTCAACGGAGGGGAGTGAGGAAGGGTGAAGGGTGGGTTTGGTTTTTATTGTAATACTGTGTGTTTTTCATTTTTTTTTGTTCTAATGGTTAAAGCGCTTACAGTTGCGCAATGTATGAGAAGCGCTTTTAAAAAAAAAAAAGTTTGATTTGATATGGACACAGTCACACGGTAAAAAATTCACTTTTTTTCCTTAACAGCAGTTTTTAGGATAAATGTTTCCCCACTAATGTACCCTTGGCATCTATTTGAACCTTAACTTAACCCCTTAACCCCCCTCCCCCCGGTTCTTTTGCTGCAGTTTAAAAAAAAAATCTTTTTCCTACTAATTTTTTTAAACTAACTAAATAACTATTTTAACAACTTAAAACTAGAACCTTCTAAACAGGCCCGGCTTCTGGGGTTCCTGCAGCTGCTTTTTGAAGCTGGAAGCAGTGATGTCATTGACCGTGTCACAATATGAGCCAATGAAAATCATCACAAATTCCGGCTTCGCCCATTTTTTGATCAGCTCTACAAGCAGATGCAGCTTTTCCAGAATTTTGACCTGATCCATCTGAATCTTTTGACCCTTGAATTCATTCCAAACTCTTTTCCCAGGTTTGTTACATGGAGAAGGAATTGATCAGAATGACGGGCAAAGCCTGACTCTGAGTCGACATATGAGAGCAGCTTTGAAAGTGAGTCTCCCAAAGCTGCTTTCAGAGATTCTTGGAGGTCGTCCAGAACCTCGGCGTCCTCAGGTTGGGCCTCTGCATCTTCCAGTTGCTGCTCTTCTATTTCCAGGTCCTCCTCAACTTCCTCCGGAGCCTCTGTTTTGGCAAAAGGGTGTCTTTGCTTTTTTGATGCAAACTTTAACGCTTTTGGGCAGAAATCTTATGTTGGGAATGCAGGATGCTGTGTCCGAACCGTCTGACAGAGCATCCTCCGTCTGGATCTCTGCAGGGCGTCTCTTTCTCTGATTGACACCTTTCTTTAGCGTTTCAGCACAGACCTTCAGATGTGCCGCACACGTCTTGACCTCTAAATTGCCGGATTTGAAGTAGTGAAAGAATTTTTTTGCTCTTTCATCACTTGGTCCCACAGTCAAAGCTGTGCCTTGAGCCATGATTACAATGAGTACAGCCTTCACATTGGTGAAGAAGGACTTCAGCACATTCTCAACATACAGCTTTGCTCTTTTGGTTCATTCTTTGATGTGCTTCACACATGCTTGGCGTGCTGCGTCCAATGCTTTTACAGATGGCGTCCTTGTTCTGTTTGCAAATGCTTTTATTTGACAGCTGTATTTTGGACTTTTCTTTCTTTGCTACTGGGTCTTTGTCCGCAGCAAAGGACTTTAGTTTATCGGTCAATGCTCTCAGCTTTCTGGTGCACGCCTCCAGTTTTGCAGCAGCAGGACTTGTATTTGCTGCACCAAGAAGAGCTGATGCGTCCTCAAGGAGTACTGCTGCCGTTCTCAATCGATTTTGTGTCTCTGCAGCCACAATTTGGACTTTTTTGGTGCTGTTTTTCAGGATGTACACTCTGATGTTGTCCGCGTACGTCTGGAACCTTTGAGACACTAATTTGATGCTTTTAGTGGTTGCCTTTAGCCGATCTTTTTTGTCCTGTGTCCTTAGTCTTTTGATGCCAGATTTAATTTTTGCAGCACATAGTTTTTGTAGAATGAGTCTGCGTGATTGCAGCTTTTTGATTCGCTGCTCTGCTCTTGCGGTTGAGTCTCTGTGTTCTCCACTTGGGTTTGAACATCATCTTCTGCAGTTTGAGCTTTTCCACTTCTTCTTCTCAGCCATTTGGCACCAGCAGCTTTCATTTTGGAAGCACTTCTTTTTCCAGCTTGCATGCTGGGAAAGCAGGACCACGGGACTTTAGTGTGTGACGTCGCCTCTTTCCTTTGTCTCCTTCGTTAAGAGGTTTTTTTTCTGGTTTGCTCCTTGACTTTAGACTGGACATCCTCACTTTCGCTTTCTTCAACAAGGAATCGATTTTACATTTTCCAAGTCTTGGAATTCGTGCTTTTGTTAGAGTTTGTTTGGTTCCTGTGGTCATTCTTCTCATATCATTTCTTAGAGATATTCCTTGATTTTTCTTTTACTGATTCAGAAAACCTGCTGGATCTCTTCCTTTCAAAAAGAAGACTGTCAGAATTTTTAATTTTATTGTTTGAGAATCCAAATGAGTCTGTTTACCTTTGAATGTGGTGAATAAGAATACGTTATATGTTGGCATCTTTTTTTGTATTTTTCTTTAGATTTTCTTTTGTTTTTCAACTCTATCATGTAGTTCAGCTACATTTCAGCTATTTCAGTTTTTTATTTGATAAAAAATTTTGAGATATCCAATAAATTCCATTCCACGTCATGATTGTGTCGCACTTGTTGTTGTTGTTGATGCTTCACAAAAAATGACAGTTTTATATCTTTATGTTTGCAGCCTGAAATGTGGCAAAAGGTAGAAAAGTTCAAGAGGGCCGAATACTTTGGCAAGGCTCTGTATTTGCCTCTTGAATTGTTATATTTCTAACAACACAAATATTAAAATCTCAACCTGTAACATCAACAAGTTACGGGGTTGAGTATAATGGAGTTGAGAATTTTGAGCAAAATGGTCTCTGTTTCATATATTAAGCGCTAAGAAGAGGGCGCATAACATCCATAAAGTCCAGAATTAAATTGTTTATTTAAATAACAAAAAACCTTTCTAGCAAGTAGTAGTTTTCTATCATTATTTCATGTTATGGTGTTGAGTCGCTGAGCTTGACCATATCAACTTCACCTGATAAATGACAAAAAATGCTGGAACTTCCCTGCTTCCTGGGGCTGCAGGGTCCCAAAGACTCCACTGTTGTCCCGCCTTGGTGTAACCCTTGTGCTATCCTAGGCACTTTAACATTGGGAGTTGGGTCATCTGGACCCCACAATACAGTGTACTGAACCTTTCTTCAATGATTTGTGATCTTCACTGGTGTCCATGGATTACATGAAATCCTCTCCACCTTTATCCACCTTTGTCATGGTAGGGAGAACACGTCAATGTAAGGGTGGGGTCATAGGATAGCAAAAGGGGTACATGCAATCATGGATCATATAACTTTTTATATAAGGGGTGGAATCGTTGTGTGTTACGAGGTTAAGGGGTTACTCAGAGACAAAACTAACAACTTCATAACAACTTCATATTAATATAAAAACATAAAAATAATTGCTATCAAAAGAGTAAGGAAAAAAACTTAAGATTCAAAAAAATAACTTTTTACAACAAAATTAGTTGGTATTTGAGATGTAAACTTTCATTTAGGTCATGAGGGATATGACAAAATCTGTCATGACTACAGAGCGACAGAGACCCAGATGCTGAAACCCGGAATGAGACACAGAGCGGAGGTGTCTTGGCAAGAAGATAGATTTAATTAGATGACCAGACAGGTAGGACACTGTTCTTCGAGATCCGGAGAGTGGGAGACTGTGGCTCGTGGCGTCACTGGTGGATTTTCTCGTAGAGTCCAGAGTCGGCAGCGTGATCCCGTCTCGTGAGGCAGGCAGATCGGCAGAGGCTCGTGGTGAGAGTGGAGGGAACAGACCCGATGAGGTTTCCAGATTACGGCTGCTGAGGGCGACCACTCCTGGCTGAGGTTTCCTGGAGACAGGTAAGACAACGTGGGTTACTGTTTGGCTTAAGGCAAGGAAGCAAAACATGAACATTGACGTGAGGCCAAATATGCACCATCAGGGGCAACGGAGTGGCGAAGACTGATGATCCAGAGGCTCCTTAAGAAGGCGGATGAGGTGATGAGGTAAGTGGTCGCAGCTGGGGTGAATCAGCAGCCAAGTGGAGAGGAAAGGGGAGGCACCATGACAAAATCGATGGTGTCTGTTGGAAAACAAATATTATTTCTAATGAAAACACATAATTTCATCTTTTTTTTTTTAAAGAAGTATTAAAATTTGCATTTCTTTGTATATATTAAGCTGTCTGGTTATAAAGCTTGATGACCAATTATATTAAAAACAGCTTGAAGTAAGAGAGGGACACAAATTGTCCCATTTTCGTGGACTGACTCATAAAATTGTTAAAAAAAAAAAATCATAATTCTGCAAACACATCTTCTTCACAATGACATTCTGTACATTTTCTTTCATACGTCCCACTGCTAAGCTTTCTCCCAGTTTGGCATTTATTTCATTTCTATTCTGCATCAATAATTCATTCTGCAGACATTAATATATATGTTGTGTCAGTAGTGATCAATAATGCATTCCTCATTTGGTTTGTTGTAAATGTTTTCTCCAAACCCCAAACTGTGGACTTTCTGAAGAAGTGAAAGAGAAACCAGCTGCTAAACGTCTGAGACCAGACCTCCTGTTCTGCATGTTAAATCAGTGTTCCAGCTACATTAGGAATTTGAAATAAAGATTTTAACGGGATGGTGTCACAGAAGGAGGCTTTTTTATTTTTTTTTTAAAGAAACTGGAGCTTCTGCTGTGTCTGAGTCGAGGGAATAGAAATTCTCTGTTTTTAAGTGGGGCATTGTTCAGAGGCAGACTTGTCATGTTCTGTTAGCTGGGTACCCCGCTATGTGTTTGTGTGTGGGTGGGTGTGTGTGGGTGGGTGTGTGTGTGAGAGAGAGAGAGAGAGACGCTGCTTCTTGAAAGTGGGCTGCAGAGCCAAACACCAGCATCACCCCGAGCCCGTCTCACAGCTTGCCCTTCCCCAGAGCCCCGTCTACCACGTCAGTCCATCATTACCGCAGATGTAATCACAGGCTTTCATCACAGCTTTTATTCTGAAAGACATCAGCAGAAAATGACAGCTTAGTGGATGATCTGCGTTCTTTTGTTCCTTTGTTTAATCAAAGCTCATTCTTTTGCCGCAAAAAGGACAAAACCTAAAAAAAAAAAGTGTTGGTGTTTTTTCAGATCACAAAAGCTCCTGTAAAAGCCATCACTCCATCAGGTCTTTCTATCACTGCTTATTAATAACCTTATTATAAAAATGACATGAAACAAAAGTGGACATTTTGGGCATTTTAATCCTAATGATTTAGTTTATGTTTGTTAAAAAAAAACAAAAAAACACACAAGTTAACATATTCATGCAGAAGCTAAATACTTTTGTGTTTGTGTACTATGGTCAGTTAAAAATCTAATGGATTTTCCCAGAATGCTTTGGTTCACTTCATGCACAGTTTCTGTTCTGTTGAACAGATAAAGTTCATCCTTCTCCAACCTTACTCTTAGGAGATGACAAGAATGTGATTCTACCTCTAATAAAGTTACGGTATCCAAACTAAAAATGGTTTGATGACAGAAATACTAAGTTATCTGCTGATCTATGGCCATGCTGCCAGCGACAGGTTGTAGAAAACTCTTATATAACATGTAAGGGTGAAAACGGGTGAAGTAGGTGAGACGCAGGTGTTTTGTAAGGATTTTCCATATTTTTCTGAAACATCTGAAATGTTTTGTTTTATTTCATTTTCAAAGGCTGATACCAATACAGATTAATAAAGACCAAGAATGCTGATAACCAATTTTTGAAGCCGATATTCATCTTAACTTGTCCTGTCTAACAGCTGAGCAAACAGATGAGGGCTGAAGGCCTCTTGTGTTGGACATATTTTACAGTTACAACAGGGGTTATGAATCTTCTGACACACTAGGTGTATATTTGAATAAACCCCTTTTATAATTTAGGCTAAACTTTATTCATATTAATTATATTTGTCACAATTTTCAAGTATCATGAAAAAAAAAAAACCACTGGATTAGACAAAAGACATCAAAAAGAAGATCTCAGAGCAAGAATGGTTATTCTGACAACTAGAATGACGTAGTAATATCTGTTTATTTCTTATTGGAAGTCTATGGAATTTTAGCTCCTTCAAGCCGTACTTCCTATTTGAAACACAAAGGGTGAAGGGTTACTCTGTCAAGTTCTCTACATTGTGTTCCAAATTATTATACAAATTGTATTTAAATGTCAAATTGATAAAGATTTATTTTTCCTATTAAACTCATTAATAAGTTTGTGGCTCTGGGCTTTTTGGATCACTGACATCAATCTCAGACACCTCTGATAATGAGTTCAATAAAGGAAAAACTACCAAAGTGTCACGATGTGGGGGTGGCTCGAGAGCCGGTTGGACCCAGAAGCAGAGGCGGAGGCACGAGGATCAGGGACTAGGGGTTTTAATACAAGAAAACAAACAAAAAGCGCTGCAGAGCAGGTTCCCAGAACAAAAACAAAACTTACTTGGCATGAACCGTGGACGAGGCAAGAGACAGGAACATGGACTAGACAGGACATGAACACCATAACAGAGGTAATGGACCAGCACAGGAGGAAGGCAGAGACAAGACTTAAATACAGACAGGGCTGACAAGACACAGGTGAACACGATCAGGGCAGATGGGGACCAAAGGAAGTAAAACTCAAGAAACAAGACAAGACAGGAACCTTTCAAAATAAAACAGGAAACAGAACCAAGACAGAACAAGAACTAAAGCAAAAACCAAGACAGAACAAACTCAAACCATGACACAAAGGAGGTTCTACATTATTAAGCAGACCAATGTTTTTTTTTTAGCAAAATGGGAAAATAGGAAAGAAAAATAATCTCTCTGATGCTGAAAACTGTGAAATACTTAAATTTCTTGGACAAGGTATGTAAATCTTGGATATTTCACCAGAACGTAAACAGGATCATTGTACTTTTAAGAGATTTGTGGCTAATTCATAGTACAAAAAAGGGGGTGTGGGTGAAGGGGCAGGCCGATAAGTCGATCCCTTAGCATCGTGTCCTCTGAGATGACCACACAGACCAATGACTATATAATATATAACTGGACGAATTGCATATGACGTCATCCATAGAATATGCCTTACTTCAGGTTCCAACCAAGTGAAGTCAATTCAGTCACCAATTTTGCGCGATATATGCATTACCATGCTGGAACCAGGCTCCTCAGTAAGCCGGGATTGGTTTGTCTACATTTCTTTATCAACCACTCTCTCCAATCAAGAGTGAGCATGTTAGAAGGCCACACCCCTTCTGCTGAATGCAGGCTTGGGAGAATCTGCCAATCAAACACTTTGAATATTTGACGCAAGGCCCCCTACTTTTATTGAGGCACCTGATTGGTGAGTTTATAATTTAAATATCTTGTGCATAAAAAATAATTAGGATTAGCAAGAATATATTTAAAACTAGGAAGGTTACAGAAATGGTTGTTCTGACAAATGATGACTGAGTAATAGCTGTTTATGTATCAAAAGAAGTCTATGGGATTTCTATAAGTCTAAGATGTACTTTTTTTAAACATCTATTATGTAGAAAAAACCCATAGACTGTGTTTACTTCTCACTGAAATGTGATGGTTCAAACATTGAAGTATTTGCTTTCACTTTTGTTTACTGTACAATGATATTACAATCCATCCTCATTGATCTCAATGTTTGGTTGAATTCTCACTATTTTTCCCAGCAGGAGGCAGAGAGACGACAGCATCACTTTGTTGGTCATGTATTTTCACAGCTGTAATAGTTGCTAAGCAACAGCAGCAGAAGGGTCTCAGACTCTGAAGTGTGTGTGTGTGGGAGGAGCTGAGTGGATTTTGATTAAAAGAGAATTCATTTTTTACTCTTTTCTGCTGAAGTCGTCAAAAAAACGCTCCAACAATGAGTTGGAGGAAGTCTCATCAAGCACTTCCTGTCAAGTCAAAGTTTGCCAGAAATTTCTGTCATATTTTTTTCCTAACGGAAGGCAGAGACATCGACCAGACAAGGAATGAAAGTGGTCTGGGAAAGCTCTGGACTCCCAAATGTCAGACCAGCATCAACAGGTTCATGTGAAACCCTTATAGGATCCCTTTCTGTTCAATACTGTTATTTGATAGCTTCTTATCATCTGGTCTATCGACGGCGCTCTGAGTGCCGTTGTGTCCCTGACCTGAGAGGATCAATCCAAAGCTAAGTGGGGGTCCCTTCCTGCTGTGAACCCCCACCCCCCCCACCTCCACCTTGCTAATAATAGACTGTCTGAGCTCCCACTCACTGGAATAGAAGCAGCTTCACAACACAAACATTCTCACAGTTGGCTCCAAACCCCACCGTCAGATTGAACTTCTATGATTTCTGTGCTGGAGGCGGGTGTGTGTGCGCGTGTGTGTGTGCATTTACATTAATGTAGAAACAGGGCTTTATTCTGGCTTTGTCTGAATTTCCTCACTACTCCAGAACCCTAAAAAAGTTCTGTGTTTCCCCCCCTAATAGGCATACTTAAAAGTCCTAATCTTTTCAAAAAACAACAGACTGCCTTGTGGTCTATATTTGCCAATCTAATGAGCATCGATGCACATCGGTTTTTTCAGAGACTTCAGAGAAATTTCAAGGGCACTCAGTTTATGATCTGGTGCACTCTATAGAGCGGAAAATCCAGCACAAACTGGAAGACTATCCAGTGCCCTGGATTTTAATAAAATTTGGATGATCAATACTATTTTATTTGGTATAGTAAAAACCTAATAAGTATGAATATTTTACCAAGACTATTTATAAATCTACTATCTTTTGATGGTAAGAACTTGAATGATTTATGAAAAAATAAATTTACATGTATTCTTTTCAAACAAGTAATCCTTCAAGCGCAATGCATTGTGGTCTATATAGCGCCAATCTAGTGAGTATTAATACTCATTTTTTTTATTTGGACAGCTAACAAAATGGCAAACGACCTAAATAGCGTGGGGGGGGGGGTCTTTAGAGACCTAATTTTTTTTAATTCGATTATGATTCAAAAGGCAACAACAGGATTATGAAACAATTGTCAATGTATCCATATTCTACGCATTTAAAAAATAGATGTTTTCACCATAAGACACAACTGTGTGTTCCAAATTGTTGTGCAAATTGTATTTGTGTCAAATAGATGAAATTCTTTGTTTTTCAATTAAATTCATGGATGATATTGTGCCTTGGGGCTTTTTGGATCACTGACATCGATCTCAGACACCTGTTAATTAGTTTAGGTGAGGTCAATTAACGGAAAAAACTACTAAAGTAGGACGTTCCACATTATTAAGCAGACCAACGTTTTGAAGCAATATGGGAAAGAAAAAGGATCTCTCGTCTCCCAAAAAAAGTTATCAGCCTTGGTATGAAAACCTTGGATATTTTGCAAACACTTAAGCGTGATATACTATTAACAGATTTGTGGCTGATTTGAGGCACACACGGTTTCGTGCATACAAATGCAGAATGAGGAAGGTTTCTGCCAAACACATACATCAGATTGAGAGAGCAGCTTCTAAGCAGCATAACACTTTTGAAACTGCTGCTGTCTCTGGATTACCACAAACATCAAGGTGTGGGATTCTCCAGAGGCTTACAGTTGTACACAAGCCTTCAATTTACCCACCACTAAACAACACTCACAAGCAGAAACAGCTGCAGTGGACCCAGGCATACATGGAGATTCATGTTCAAACAGTCATGTTCATTGGATGGTCCAGATGGATGGAGTAGTGGGTGGTTGGTGAACCCCCACTTCCATGTCCCAACAAGGCAGTGATGTCAGCAAGGAGGTGGTGGAGTCATGGATAAACCCAAGCAGAGTCATGGGGAGAGAGCTGGTCGGGCCCTTTAGGGTCCCTGAATGTGTGAAAATGACCTCTGAACAGTATGTGGAGTTTCTCATTGACCACTTTCTTCCATGGTACAAAAACAAGAACTGTTTGCTGACCCTAACGCTAACCCTAACAAAATCATCTACATGCATGATGATGCATAAATTGATGGTGTGATCGCCATCTTCCCCTGATCTCAACCCTATTGAGAACCTTTGGAACATCCTTAAGCAAACTGTCTATGAGGGTGGGAGGGAGTTCACATCCAAACAGCAGCTCTGGGAGGCTATTCTGACATCCTGAAAGTAAATTCAAGCAGAAACTCTCCAAAAACTCACAAGTTCAATGGATGCCAGAATTGTGACGCTGCTTCAAAATAAGGGGTCCTATGTTCAAATAGAACTTGACTAATTACAATGTTTTGGAGCACAACAGCTTTTAAGTTCATATCAGCTCCTGATGCAGCAAAATTCACAAAGGATTTTTCAGTTCTTTACAATCTTCAAATGTTGTGGAACTCTGTTGTGCGTAATAATGTGGAAAGGTGCATATTAAGGTTTTTATTTTTGAAAAACCAAATACCGTTATCTTTAGGAAGCGTTTTCAATCATGACATTTTTGACTCTAATGATTATTGAAAATGATGCTGACTGTCATTTGCATTGAGTTAAAAAAAAAACATAGAACAATATTTGCATAATAATTTGGAATGTTGCTTTTCTCCACCAAAGTACATCTGCAAGTAAGGACAAGCTAAATATAAATGTTAGAAATTACATGAAAATGATGACGTGAAATATTTTTTTTTGCTCAAAAATCTATCACAGCATAAACAATAGACAAGTTTTTAAGGAAAAAAAAATCCCTCAATTTAAAATGAAATAACAATGTTACTTTTTTTTTGAACAGATCAGCTTTAACAGGATGCTGTCAAACAAAGTCAGTTGTACTTAGCTAGCTACTGGACATAATATTTTCTCTCAGTGTGGAAGTGTGTGTGTGGTAGGTGAGTTGCTGGATGGCTCTGTCAGCTGCTTCCATGACTGGTGCATGGGAATCCCGGGTTCTAACATATGTTTGTGGAAGAATTCCATCTTCTGCTTTCATCGATCCTCAAACGGACACGGACTAAACTAAAGCGACTTTCATAATAGCTCAAAAGTGAATTCAGTTTTTTGGCAAATAATGGGTTCCCTCAAGCCTGCCTGTCGTCATGACAACACTTACCTGGGCTCTCAGCCTTACCTGGTGCTGCAGCGTCCTCACAGAAAGAGGCTCAAACCTGAACGTCACCCTCTTTATGTTTGCATTTTTTTCAGAGGTGGATCTGCTCCTTGACAAAATAACGGTTTCTGGCAGCTTACGCTGAATATTCATGTGAACTCCTGATGCTCCCTGACTGAGAGACAGGAAGTGGAGTCTGAATGGTCCAAATGCACCAAGAGTTCATCCTTAGTATCTCGTCTCACAGAGAGGATGACAATCAAACAGTCATCATCAGCAGAGCAAATGCGGGGTACAGTCCTATGAAAAAGTATTTGCACCCTTCAGGTTTTTGATGTTTGGTGTGATCCTCTCAAACTGGAAGACGCAGACATCATTGAAAAAGTTGTACATTTTTCTGAGGCAGGAGAAGCAGGTATTTGTTTTTGTGTTTAACACTGGTGTTGTCTTCTGGGTAAAAAGTGACCCACGACCATGTTTATACCTTATTCTATCTTTTTCCTGCATGGAATTTTATGACTTTTCTTAAAGTTGGACTTTGTTTATGTTTACATGTGGGTAGTACACCACTAGCATGCAAAGATTGTCTTTTGGGTCTTTTTTAACCCGTTAGTTAGAAAAGCCAGAAATACAGCAGTTCACAGGCCACTCAATTCACAGATACACACTCATACACACACACAGGTTTTCTCTGAGAAACATCCAACATTACTCGCCAGGCCCTGACGTGGAATCCCGAGGGGAAAAGAAAACAAGGAAGACCATGGAACATGTGGAGGAGGGGCCTGGAGGCTGACGTCAAGCAGACTGGTCACACCTGGAAAGAGCTTGAAAAGATAGCCCCCACACACATGCACCTACACACACACATGCACAGACAGCTGCCCACCTACACGTATATAACTACACCCGCACATACAGCTGCACACCTACACCTATATAACTACACCCGCACATACAGCTGCACACCTACACCTATATAACTACACCCGCACACTTACACCTATATAACTACACCCGCACACACAGCTGCACACCTACACCTATATAACTACACCCGCACACACAGCTGCCCACCTACACCTATATAACTAAACCTGTACACACAGCTGCACACTTACACCTATATAACTACACCCACACACACAGCTGCACACGGACACCTATATAATAACACCCGCACACACAGCTGCCCACCTACACCTATATAACTACACCCGCACACACAGCTGCCCACCTACACCTATATAACTAAACCTGTACACACAGCTGCACACTTACACCTATATAACTACACCCACACACACAGCTGCACACGGACACCTATATAATAACACCCGCACACACAGCTGCCCACCTACACCTATATAACTACACCCACACACACAGCTCCACACCTACACCTATATAACTACACCCGCACACACAGCTGCCCACCTACAACTATATAACTAAACCTGTACACACAGCTGCACACTTACACCTATATAACTACACCCGCACACACAGCTGCCCACCTACACCTATATAACTACACCCACACACACAGCTGCACACCTACACCTATATAACTACACCCGCACACACAGCTGCCCACCTACACCTATATAACTACACCCACACACACAGCTCCACACCTACACCTATATAACTACACCCGCACACACAACTGCACACCTACACCTATATAACTACACCCACACACACAGCTGCACACCTACACCTATATAACTACACCCGCACACACAGCTGCCCACCTACACCTATATTACTACACCCGCACACACAGCTGCCCACCTACACCTATATAACTACACCCGCCCACACAACTGCATACCTACACGGACTACACGCAGCAGATCCAACTCAGGCTGCAGTCTTGGGTTAATACCAAACAGTGCCAGTTTTGCGTCTGACAGATGAGTTATGTTGGAAAAAAAACTGTAATGATATTCACCAATTCTCTATTTTTAATTGTTTAACAAGCAAATATGATTAAAAATGCATTCAATTGGGTTGAATTCATTAGCAACAGTTGTTTTTATAGCACAATAGATTTTAGATTTTCAACAATCCTTGTTGCTGCTTTATTTTGGGGTTTTAGAAAGGTGGGCCATCTTTGGCCCATAGGGCAAAGGGAGTAAACAGTATTTTAAGAACTAACAAGAGTTAATTATAGGATTAGAGGTTTACTTTAATGTTTTTCCCATCATGATCAGAAAATTATGCCCTCAAGTGGGCAGCATGTAGAAGTGCATGATCTTTTTTTTTTTTTTTTTTACATTTGGTTCACTTCAATATTTTTGACAGCACCCTACACCAAAGAAAACAGGAAAAAGGGGAGAAAATTATTTGTATTCCCTCTCGACAGGCCTGTTTTACTAGGAAAGAAGACTCATCTCACACGGACCCCAGAAAGACTAGCGACCACCTTGTGGAAGCTAATAGGGTTCCAAATCGACAAATAAATCTAAACAAAAACCCTCTGAATTAAATAAACAAGAAAAGATTAACAGACAGACACGGTGGTGGAAGTTTGAGAGTATAGGACTGAAACCACAAATTCTGCCCAAAATTCCTAAAAAAGAACCATAACCCCATCAGACCTTAAGCTCAACAGCATTTCTGCAGCAGAGGTGGCCCAAACACATAGCAGGTCCAACTCTAGATGGGTCACTGTGAGGGCTCCAATTTGTTCTGGACTCAGATTTGACTGACGTTTATCTTAGAAATCTCCTGTGTGTTTGTTTTTCACTAAGAGAAATGGAGCTAAACTTCTTTGGTGACATCAGAAACTCTCACTGACAGTTTTGCTGAGAACAATCACGACTGATCAATTTTCACCACTATAATCAATGTTTAAAGGACACATTTAGTGTTTTCTGTGCTTATCTTTGAGTCAAATGAGTGAGAAATCTGTAAAGAAATGATAAAAGGGGCCTGTATTTTTCCCATGTCTGTGTAGAAACCATTCATCTTCTATGGTGCTAAATTTATTCGTTTTTTAAAGGTGTTTTAAAGGGGAAAGAACCCACAGCAGACCAGGAAGTGATGCTTAACAAGCAAAAAGTAATGACTCCTCTTCTTCACTTGGAGCTCATAAATGATGCAGACCTTCATCCCTCACTTTCCGATCTTTATTTCATTTCATCACAGCCTGTTTTTTCTTTTGTCCTCCCTGACCCATTTGAGCACTTTCAGGTACAGCCTGGGTCCAGCGAGACGTTGGCGACGAGGCTCCAGGGCTTGTTGCCTAGCAACAGGCAGCAAGCCGGCCTATGTGGCAGCGGCGGTTTTATGTAACCGTGGGTTTGATGGCTGAATGTAGGGCGCTCAGTCTCCAGGGGGGGGGAGTATGTGTTTGTGTCAGCGACCCCCCGATATACACACACACACACACACACACACACACACTGCATTCATGTGTGGAGAGGATGGAGAGAACACAAAAAAAGACTTCGGCCGTTATCATGGCTGAGTTTGACTCAGCGGCTTCTTCATCATCAATAAAATAGATGTAGATCCAACACCTCATTGATGTGATGAAGACCTTTGATCTGTGCTGCTTGGGTTTATTCGGACAAACCTTCTCATTTCATTACACTTGGACATTGAAAAATACCAAATATCTTCACTGTGTTTTAATTTCTGACTAGATAAATGGGTTTTTATATGAAGAGCAAAAAGGCCCGCCAAAAGTAAAGACTATAATCTCATAAATAAGATGAGCGATTAGAAAACAGGATGAAACAGCTGGAAGTATTCTGAGCAGCGTCTGCATCTCTGCTGGAATCGTTTATTAGATTTTGTGTGTGCACCTTCCTTCATTTTTACCACATTTGTTCACATGAATTCCTTTCGCATGTTGGTGCTTCTTCTGTTGTCCCCTCCTCTCACAGATGGAAGTCAAACTACTGAGGTCAGTTTAACAGGAAGAGGCGGTTACCATGGTGACAGTGGGTGTTAATAGTCCTGAGCAGCTGATGCAGAGAAGCTGCTTTCATCTGAACTCGATGAACTTGCTTCATTTTTCTGTGTTTCTCTGTGAAGATGATTTCCAGGCAGCTGGGAAATAATAAACAACAAGGATAAAGGATTTATTCATTTACAACAAGACCAAAGAACGTCAAAGGGTTAAGCTACTTAAAAAGAAATTATTAGAAATGTTGTATTTACAAAATGATAATTATAGAAAAAAAACAATTCATAAAACCCAGAAATCAATGTTTCTTTGAGGAAACTCACAATTGGAGGAGGTTTGGTGCAAAAATGTTGAAGCGTTGTAAATGTCATGAATCTGTCTCAAGGCTTTTTCTTTCACCGCTCCATTCTGTCATGTCTCGTCAATCTGTTCTTATGTCCTGAGTTGTGCACTTTTGGTCTATGTCTGTCACCTGTGGTGTCTCGTGTTGCACTTCCTGTTTTATTTTGAAACATCAACTCTCCTCTCGTTTCAGGCCTTGTTTCTTCCTGCCCTTGTCTGTTCAGGTGTACAGGTATACAGGTGTACAGGTGTACAGGTGTGACTGTGTAATCTTCCCTAATTGTTTCCACCTGTGTTTCCCTTCCTCATGTCTTAAATAGTCTCAGTCTCTCTTTGTCCTGTGCTAGTTTGTTTGGTTAATTCATAGCTGAAGCTTTTTTAGAGATTAAAATCCCTTAACTCTGCATCTGAGTCCAGCCCTGTGTTCTGCCGTGACATATTCATGACAGACCTGGTGTCATATGATTCTGGCCGGGCACAAACTGCAAATATTACCGGTAGTTTCTCCTTCATGATGAATTTTCAAATGGTTTGCACTTCCGTGAATTGAAATGAACACCCTCCATATGTCACTAACAGAACAGACTCCCTGATTGGACAAAGTTCAACTGATTTAACTTTAAACTTGCGTACAATGACCGTGCATTATGTACATAGAACCTGAAAACAGACTTCAAAGCTTCCATAGCGAGGCCTGAACACAATAGTTTTGAACACAGGAGGCCAAAATGTGCATATGCATGAGTTTACATAGACTTTTCATTGGAATTGAAATTAAGTCAGTTCAGTAGCCATTTTTCCACGATAGGGCTGTCCCCATGTTGGAGCCAGACGAAGGTGATTGGTCCGAGTCAACGTTTCTGTGGCAACTACTGTCACCAAGCAGGAGTAAGCGTGGTTGAAGTCTGCAATCCTTCCACTGAAAGCGGACTTGGGGGAATCAGACATTGAATATTGAGATTGGGGCCAGCGGGCACTACATACATTGAGACTTCTGATTGGTCAGTTTATACTTTGAATAACTTGAACTATAGAAAAAGATAACATGAAAGAACCTGTTAAATAAAGATGAATCTGATAAATAGAATGACTGAATAATAGCTGTTAGAAGCCTATGGGATTTTGGCCTCTTGGGGTGAGCAGGTACTTCCTATTTGGACTGCGAGGGGGGAGGGGCCACTCAGTCCAGTTCTCTCATACAGTCAATGCCAGGCCAGTTAAAGTTGCTTTCGAGGAGGCTTCATTCTGGAAGTCAGTAAGCATCCGTGTTGATTTTCCACTCTTGGTGTTCTCATGAATGTTTCTATAAAAACCAGGAGGGGGGCGTGGCTTAAGGCAGAGTTTTATTAACAGTGCAGTCCTTGCCTCATTGACGTTCACTTAAACTCTGAGCTGATAATGCGGGCTCAGCTGCCATGCCACAGGCTCTGTGTGTGTCAGTGTGTGTGCACGCACGCATGTATGTGAGATGAGCTGCAGATTTGATCCTGCAGGATTTAAACAGGATTCTTCTTACTTTTCTGCAGACTTTGATAGTTTGACGATGCCAAAAATGTGCACGTTTTGTACAATTTTGACAGATGTCTGGCTGCAGCAGCAACTTCAAGCAACTGAAACTAAAACCTTTCTGTATGAAGGTATAAGGTTTCCTTTTGACACAATTCACTTCAATATTCCACATACGTCCATAGGCATCTCACAGGATAAATTAACATTCTGGAATGTTCCTGATAAACATGGAAAGAAGCTTCAAAGTAAAAAAAGAAAATCCATTTACAGAACAACCAGTGGATGTTTGCATTAAAAATGTTAGCTTGAGGTACAGTTTTTACCCCCTACTGTTTCTAATTAAGCGACTCTTTGACGGCAGCTATGGATTTCACTCACCCATGCTGCTTTTTTTCTGGTTTTATTTCTAGGGAAATCTTCCTGATGTTTCTTTGTCATCTCCAGAATCTACAGTGACAGAAGGAGGAGGTTTTGCTTGCAAACATCCCTGTGTTTTTGCTTCAGTTCCTCCAGCTGGACTGTGGCCTCCACTCCAGACACAACAGGAGACGGAACTGGAGGAGTCGGAACGCTGCAGGTCGCCTCTGCAGCCCCCCCCATCCCCCACATGTACACCCCCACAGCAAAGTGATAAAGGACATTATTTTATCTCTTCATTTTATGGAACACATCCAAAACCAAATCAGATTTCCCCTCTCCGCTCCTCCAAAATGCTGTTTAAACTTGTCCTGATGCTGCATTGCATGTGTTGCCATGGTAACACACAACCGTCGTTTTATTGGCTCAGGTCTGCAGAGAATAAAACATCTATTCGCGCGGGAGCGTCTACAGTTAATTTCATAACGTAAGAAGCGGTTTTTAGGAGCAAACGGTTACCATGGCAACATTAAATATATGTTTCTGTCTCTGTGAAGTGAACTAATGTTATATCTACATTTCCAATTTTGTTTTGAACCATTCAATACATAAAAGCTTTGTGTAGAAAGTGAGACCTACCTGTGCTTCAGGTGTGATCAGGTGGGCAAGCAGATGCAGGGCAGATAAAGCAGGTGAGAAGGAACAAGAGCAGTAGATAAACCTTTAGAAACTAGACATAAAATGGCATAAAAATATAACAAACAACAGAAAACAATTGCAACAATAATACTGGTTACATCTTTAAAATTAGCTTGAAAAAATATTTTCTTTACTTTAAAGGCTTGTTGTTGTTTTTTTAGGAAAAACTACACGAAGTGGTGGGAATAAAAGAGCAGCAGATTGTTCATTTTTAAATTAACATTATAATTATTTTTGTTTATTTATTTTTTAAACTCATCTTGACTCGTGTTATGGTTTTTAAACAATTATTTTTATTGTTTATCTATTTTAAGTATTTATATTTTCTTTCATTCAGATCTTTGTCATTGTTTACAACTATTTTTTGTCTGTTTTAAGTCATAATGTATTATTCATCTTTCCTGTGTATTTATGTGTTTTTTAAAATGCAGACTGTGTTTGTTGTTTTTAACCCTTGTGCTATCTTAGATGACCCCACCCTTACTTTGACGTGTTCTCCCTACCATGACAAAGGTGGATAAAGGTGGACAAATTTCATGTAATCCATTGAACCAGTGAAGATCACAAATCACTGAAAAAAAAAGGTTCAGCGCACTGTCTAGTGGGTCTAGATGACCCAACTCCCAACGGTAAAGTGCCTAGGATAGCACAAGGGTTAAATGCAGTCATCACAGGGTCGCTGGAACCTGTCCCACTTATTGTTTGGTAAAGGCGGTCTACACTAGGGCTGGGTTGATAAAATTGAAAAATCCATCTGATTCAATTCGAGTGTAATTGATCAATAATGATCAATAATCAATAATCAATGATCAATAATCGATCAGAGATCGATCTTTTAGGCTTTTACTTTTCTGGAAACGCATAACCAAAGTCCACTAGCTTGATGCTAACATATAATGGAATTTCCCATAGGATGGCTAATGCTAACCCTCGGTCGACCTTAACATACACTGCTGACTAAATAAAAATCTTTATATACTCACAGGCGTGAATTTTCCAAACTCTTTTAAGGAAACATTTCTTCAAAAGTAACCATTTGTGATTTAAAGCCCCATTTCTTGCTCAAATCTTTTGGAATAAAGCCTAATGCTTCAGTGCGAGCTCTACCTAGTGGCCAAACTGAAATGCCCTCCAGGAGAGGCAGAACATGACGACTTGCACATTTTTTTTCTGTTTGAGAAATCATGTAACACTGTATGGCGTTAACAATCTCCTTGGTTTATCATTTCACTAATAAATTTTACAGTATGTGAACTGAATCTGATTGATGTGAAGACCTTCAAAATAAATATAGAATTTCAATGGATTTCTATAGAAACATATCTATGTGTGTAAACCGTGTAAATTCAAAATTGAATCAAATTGGATGGATCACAAAAATTGTGAATCAAATGGATCCAGGCTCTGGTGAATCAAAGATTATTGGTGACACCCAGCCCTAGAGTACAACCTGGACATGTCGCCAGTCTGTGGCCACAAACACAGGTCAAAGAAACTAATGAACCAATGAGGCAGGTTTTTGGGCTGCATGGGAAAAACACACACTCCACACAGGAAGAACCAGGCTGGGAATTGGGCCAGGGCCTTCTCACTGTGAGACGATGGTGCTAACCACTGCCCCACATGGCGGCCCTCATATAGGTTGTAGTTGTTGAAATCTGGAAACACTTTCTCTCCTTCACAGTTTTGACACGTCAGATCTTTAGGTTTTTGTTTTTTTTATTATTATTATTATTTTGGATCCAAATGTTGGGCTCCTGCAGATTTTTTACTTCCACTTTTGGTTTTGCTCAATTTCAGTTTCATAATTTCTATGAGCTTCAACAAACTTACATTCATAAAGATCAATCACAGCAAATATGAAGACTTTGGTCCCCTTCATTTTTGTTTAGCTAGAAGAAATTCCTCAGCTTTTGTGATTGTTACTCATATTTTTTTTTTATAAACCTTTACCAACTATCCTATCCTGCACTTTTCCTGTGAATTTGCGACAAGTGGCTTTCATTCATCTTTTATTTTTGTGCATTTATTGTTTTACGTTTCAGCATACAGAAATAGAATATTTGTAGGATTGAAGTCTTTTGAGCATTCTTTAAACATTTACGGCTCCTCCCTGCTCACACTTTCGTGACCACAGGTCATTTGTGTCGTCTCCATCCTTCAGTTCCGTGAGGAACTCTGAAATTTATTTTGAAAAACCAGACACCTGTTAGTTTAGTTTTCTGCTCGTCTCACATCTGATTTCCTTGTTGCTCTTATTTATTTCTCTTAGATTTGCTTCAGTTCTGTGTTTGTCATGAAGGGTTTCCAACCTCTGACTCTGCAGCCCCCTCATTTATGCTTCTCATGCTTCTCCTGTTAAGCTGTTGCTTTAACACAATCCAGCATTAAGACTTGGATCTTTGTGCATTTACGCTCACACACATCCACTCTCTGCAGGCTGTGTGTCACCATGGCAACTCCTCTCTTCGTATCCCTGCCTTTCTGGTTGTGTCTTCCTCCTCCTTCACTTCCAACAGAAAATCTATACAAAGAGAAAACCCAGAGAAACAATCAATTCCCGCTGGACTCACAGCGTTGGAGTTTGTCACCATCCACTTCCTGACGGCGCCTTCTGGGTTCTCTTTTCTTAAGCTCTGTTATTTCTCTTTTACTTGTGCTTGTTTTGGTGGGTTTTATTATGAGGGGCTTATTTAGTTATTTTACTTCATGTGTGGTTTGTTTTTATTGTATTCTTGTTTGTTTTTTTATGGAAAGCACCTTAAGCTGTCTGTGTGACATGAAAGGTGCTTTATAAATAAAATTAATCTGAATTTGAATTTGTCAGTTGCCCACCTTGATTTCTTCATCACAGATGTCTCTGTTGGGAATGCCCAGCTGACGGAGAGGGAAAGATTGTCACAGCTCTGTCCACTGACCTGCTGGACTTTTGTGTTGTTTAACCCCAAATACGATCAGTTTTTACTAAAGACAAATACAAATATGAAGCTTTTCATGCAGGTTTAGATCAAGAGTTTCTAACATAAAATGTTAGTCTGATAAAATTGATAAAATTACGTAAAACAAAAAGAAATAGAAGAGCAACAATGCTTTAAAAATGTCTGCAGCAACAAGAGCATCATCCGTTTGGGTAAGTGAGTGTCTGCTGCCACCAAGTGGAGATTTTGACAAAATACAGGATACTTGAAATCAACCTGACAAGGAGCTAAAAACCCAAACTTTTGATGTAAATTCCTCTCTTTGTGTTTATTGAGAGTGAGGAAAGCTAAATCAGCCCATGGTGTGAGAATGGAACAGCATTTCACAGCCAACGACTCTGCTTCTGTCTGGAAAGGGCTCAAGACAATCACCAACTACAAGCCCAGAGCCCCCCACTGTCTGAACGACCTGCGTCTGGCCAACGACCTGAATAAATTCTACTGCCGCTTTGACAGCAGGCAGTCCCATCACCTTCCCCCCCAGCCATTGTCCAGCAACATCCTCTCCCCCCACAACCCCACCTGACCCATCCACACAGCTTCACACCTCAGCCCCCCCCCCACTCCCCCCTCTCCATCACAGAGGGAGATGTAAACAAACTTTTTAAACATCTTAACACCCGCAAAGCTGCGGGCCCGGACTCTGTCTCCCCCTCCACCCTGAAGCACTGTGCTAACCAGCTGTCTCCAGTGTTCACAGACATCTTCAACACCTCACTGGAGACCTGTCATGTGCCAGCCTGCTTTAAATCCTCAGTCATCATCCCTGTCCCCAAAAAGTCCAGAATTACAGGACTGAATGACTACAGACCCGTGACCTCTGTAGTTATGAAGTCCTTTGAGCGCCTCATCCTCTACCACCTCAAAGACATTACAGACCCCCTCCTGGACCCCCTGCAATTTGCCTACAGAGCCAACAGATCGGTAGATGATGCAGTAAACATGGCCCTCAACTTCATCCTCCAGCATCTGGACTCTCCAGGATCCTACGCCAGGATCCTGTTTGTAGACTTCAGCTCCGCGTTCAACACAATAGTTCCATCCCTGCTCCATGACAAACTCTTCCACCTGAATGTGCCTGACTCCACCTGCAGGTGGATCACAGACTTCCTTACGGACAGACAGCAGTATGTGAGGCTGGGGAAGCTCGTCTCAGATACTCGGTCCACCATAGCCCCCACAGGGCTGTGTCCTTTCACCCCTGTTATTCTCCCTGTACACAAACAGCTGCACTGCTGGTCACCAGTCTGTCAAACTCCTGAAGTTTGCTGACGACACCACACTCATCGGCCTACAGGAGTGAGATAGCCAGGCTGGTTTCATGGTGCAGCGCCAACAACCTGGAGCTTAATGCTCTAAAGAAAGTGGAGATGTCAGTGCACTTCAGGAAGGCCCCAGCCCCCCTTCCCCCTGTCATCTTCTGTGACTCCCCGGTGACCTCTGTGCAGTCCTTCCGCTTCCTGGGAACCATCATCAGCCAGGACCTCAAGTGGGAGCAGAACATCAGCTCCATCACTAAGAAGGCTCAGCAGAGGATGTACTTCCTGAGGCAGCTGAAGAAGTTTCACCTCCCTGAAAAGATGCTGGTAAACTTCTACACTGCCATCATTGAATCCACCCTCACGTCCTCAATCACAGACTGGTTCGCTGCGGCCACGGCCAGAGACAAGGCCAAGCTGCAGCGCGTCATCCACTCAGCAGAGAAGGTGATCGGCTGCCACCTTCCACCTCTCTAGGAGCTGCACATCTCCAGGACCCGGAGGCGGGCAGCCAGGATTGTAGCCGACCCCTCTCATCCAGGACATAATCTCTTTCCGCCCCTCCCCTCAGGCAAGAGGCTCCGGTCCATCAAGACCAGGACCTCGCGCCACAAGAACAGCTTCTTCCCCACTGCAGTCAGCCTGTTGAACAGTACCCCAACTCCCCCCACCGCACCCTCCCCCCCCTTCCCACCAAAGGACTGTCGCTGCCACTTACAGGGCCCACCATCCCAGCCCACCAGTGCTCCCGCTTTACTTCACCTTACTCTACTGTATATAGTCTGCATCCACCTCACTCCACTGTATATAGTCTGTTAACTTAATTTTTAAATTATTCTTAATTGCACTATACACCAAGTCAAATTCCTCGTTCTGTAAAGTGCGCTCTACTGAACCTGGCAACAAAACTTTTTCTGATTCTGATTCTGATTTGTGTTTTTCTGCCTTTGTCTGCCTTTATCTCTGTGTGTCTCTTCGTTAAGCCAATAAAAATAAAAATAAAAATCTGATTTTAAATCTAAATAAATACCTCTCTGTAAATGGGTTATGTGCCACAGTCTTTTAAATGTGCAGTTGTTAAACCTCTTCTGAAAAAGCCCAGTTTGGATCCTAACATCTTGGCCAACTATAGACCGATATCAAACCTGCCCTTTATATCTAAAATCCTAGAAAGAGTTGTAGTTAAGCAGCTTTACTGCCACCTACAGGACAACAGCCACTTTGAAAACTTTCAGTCGGGGTTTAGACCCCACCACAGTACGGAAACTGCACTAGTTAGAGTCTCTAATGTTTTCTTGACTACTTTTCACTCATATGTTCTAAAGCGTCTTTGTGTGCCATTTAAAGTGCTATACAAATAAAATATATAATTTTTATTATAATAATAATAATAATAATAATAATAATAATAATAATAATAATAATAATAATAATAATAATTATTATTATTATTATTATTATTATTATTATTATTATTATTATTATTATTATTATTATTATTATTATTGCCTGATATAAAAACTACATTGTGAAATAAAACAAGTTTTATATAGTCCAGCCCGACATCAGAGTCAGTTATTTCGCAATAAAAGTCTATAGAACTTTGGCTTCTGAGCCAGCAGGAATTTCCTGTTTGGAATGCCAGGGGGGAGGAGTCAAGCTGTCCAAGTCTCCCTACAGTCAATGGTTAGAATAGGAGTCTGCAACTTTCAACACTAAAGGAGCCGTTCTGGTTTGTTTTTCTCTGACCAAAGCCAGTAGCAGCAGCAAAGCAGAAAAACACGACACTGCTTTATATTAATGTTATTGTTACAATTATGATTTGTAACTGTTATATATAGCTTTTAATGGCTTCTCCTACTTACTGCTGCTGTTAAACTGAATAGAAACAGGACTTCTTTGTTTTTATGATTCAATAAAAAAAAATCCTATAAAATGTAAATTTTTTAAGAAAAATAAATAGAAAGAATATACCTTAACCAATAAGGTTCTAAAAGTATAAGTGAGGAAACTGAATGTTTGTTTTCAACATTACTTGAATGTATCTTCTCCAGAGCTTTTAAAAGCTTCAGGAGCCATAAATGTGCTTGAACAGGTGCTTCAAAAATAAAGGGAAGAGAAAAAATTCAGACAGACTCATTCTGCTGAAAAAGCTCATCATGAAATAAATAATTCCTTCAGAAAAACAGCAACATGAAATAAACATAAAGTTACTTTGGAAAACATTGATTAGGAAATCAGAGTTTCTGAAAAAAGTCATAGAAGAATAATAATATTCAACAGGATTCAAATTATTATTTTAAAATGCTGTTTTAAAACAATAAACAGGATTTTAAAGCAAAATGAAATATATTTAATAATATACTGGCTAATTTAAAATCTGTATGCAGGTTTTTCACAATTTCATTTTTAAAAATATATTCATGAGAGCTTTATCCTCGATTGTGTGATTGCACGTCATATTTATTTTTAAATTATGAACAATTTGGGGCTCCATAGTGAGATAGTGTGAAGGAGAGCACTTTAATGTGGCTAAGATAATAAATAAAACATTTCAATTTCAAAGTCTTAAAGGGAAACAAATTGTGAGGAAACCTTCACTGCAGAAAGAACTGCAGCTTCTACAACTGGAACTCTGAAGCAAAATGACCACAAATGATCTGGATCAAGAAACCTTCTGCTGTTCCATCTGTCTGGATCTGCTGAAGGAGAAAACATTTGATGTCTTCTTTTTTCTTTCTAAAAGGTTTAACAGCCACCGTCTCTAAAGTTCTCCTCTTCCTGATCTGCAGCTCCTCCTCTGTCATGATGGGCGTAACCAACAGGAAGAGAAGAAAGAAGCTGATTGGATGAACTCACAGTGAAAACACCTGATGGGAGGATCAGAGTCAAACTGGTTTGTGAGGAAGTGAAACTCACACAGTCTTTGAGTCTGAGAGGAGAAATGGCGCAGAAAGGAGTGGATCTGGATCAAGAAACCTTCTGCTGTTCCATCTGTCTGGATCTGCTGAAGGATCCGGTGACTATTCCCTGTGGACACAGCTACTGCATGAAGTGTATTCAAGGATTCTGGGATGAAGAGGAGAAAATCCACAGCTGTCCTCAGTGCAGGAAGACCTTCACACCGAGGCCTGTTCTGGTGAAAAGCACCATGTTAGCAGCTTTAGTGGATCAACTGAAGAAGACTGGACTCCAAGCTGCTCCTGCTGATCTCTGCTATGCTGGACCTGAAGATGTGGTCTGTGATGTCTGCACTGGAAGAAAACGGAAAACCATCAAGTCCTGTTTGATCTGTCTGGCCTCTTACTGTGAGAAACACCTTCAACCTCATTTGGATGCAGCTGCATTCAAGAAACACAAGTTGGTGGAACCCTCCAAGATTCTGCAGGAGAACATCTGCTCCCGTCATGATGAGGTGATGAAGATGTTCTGTCGCACTGATCAGAAGTGTATCTGTTATCTCTGCTCTGTGGATGAACATAGAGGCCACGACACAGTCTCAGCTGCAGCAGAAAGGACTGAGAGGCAGAGAGAGCTGGAGGAGAGTCAACAACAAATCCAGCAGAGAATCCAGAACAGAGAGAAGGAGGTGAAGCTGCTTCAACAGGAGGTGGATGCCATCAATCACTCTGCTGATCAAACAGTGAAGGACAGTGAGAAGATCTTCACTGAGATGATCCGTCTCATCCAGAAAAGAAGCTGTGATGTGAAGCAGCAGATCAGATCCCAGCAGCAAACTGAAGTGAGTCGAGTCAAAGATCTTCAGGGGGAGCTGGAGCAGGAGATCACTGAGCTGAAGAGGAGAGACGCTGAGCTGAAGCAGCTCTCACTCACAGAGGATCACAGCCAGTTTCTGCTCAACTACCCCTCACTGCCACCACTCAGTGAGTCCACACACTCATCCAGCATCAATGTCCGTCCTCTGAGATACTTTGAGGATGTGACAGCAGCTGTGTCAGAGCTCAGAGACAAACTGCAGGACATTCTGAGAGAGGAATGGACAAACATCTCACTGACAGTCACTCAGGTGGATGTTTTACTGCCAGAACCAGAACCAGAACCAAAGAGCAGAGCTGACTTCTTGAAATATTCATGTAAAATCACACTGGATCCAAACACAGCAAACAGACGACTGTTACTGTCAGAGGAGAACAGAACAGTGACTAATATGTCTATATTTCCATTTCAGTCTGATTCTGAACATCCAGACAGATTTACTGACTCTATTCAGGTTTTGAGTAGAGAGAGTCTGACTGGACGTTGTTACTGGGAGGTGGAGTGGACAGGTTTTTGTGTTCATGTAGCAGTCGCATACAAGAACATCAGCAGATCTGGAGATGACAGTGGATTTGGTTATAATGATAAATCTTGGTCATTAGTTTGTTCTCCAAACAGATTCTCATTTAGATACAACACAATAAAAACCTCCATCTCAGCTCCTGTTTCCTCCAGAGTAGGAGTGTACCTGGATCACAGAGCAGGTGTTCTGTCCTTCTACAGCGTCTCTGAAAGCATGACTCTCCTCCACAGAGTCCAGACCACATTCACTCAGACGCTCCATGCTGGACTGTGGTTGGGTTTTATTGGACACACAGCAGAGTTCTGTAAACTCAAATAGTTCCTGAAAAAAAGTGAAATGTTTGTTTTCAGTGATTTCTCTGCTTTGGATCATTTTGAACTAAATGTTTTAACTGTTAATATTCTGTGGAGTAATGTTTGTAGTCAGAATTAAAGAGAGAAATGAAAAATCTCCAGAATGTGGGTTTAAGACAGGGAAAGGTACTTCTCTTAAATCATTGGAAGCTGCAGCAGCAACTCTCGTATCCTGTTCACAACAGTAAACAGATTAACTAACCCTCCAACCCAGCTACCAATAGAACTGGCTTGCACACCTAAATGTAACGAGTTTGCTGTATTTTTTAATGACAAGGTTCAGGGCATTAAAAAGGCCATCAACTCCACAACACATATAACTATCCAACGGCCACCTACTCACTCTAAGCTGACTCACTTTGTACCTGTCACTGACCAAACTGTCCAAGAGACCATCACCCGTCTGAGCTCGTCTACATGCTGCCTTGATGTGTTACCCAATAGATTTCTAAAGTCTGTCTTGAACAGTGTGTTGCCACCAATTACTCAAATAGTTAACATGTCTCTTCAATCTGGAATATTTCCCGAGGCCTTAAAAACTGCAGTCATTAAACCCCTCCTGAAGAAGAGCGGTCTTGATCCCACTGTACTGAATAATTACAGACCTATCTCTAATCTGCCATTTTTAGGAAAAATCCTTGAAAAAGTTGTCTACCAACAGCTCACTGACTTTCTCTTATTAAACAATTCATTTGATGTTTACCAGTCAGGTTTTAGACCCCATCATAGCACAGAAACTGCTCTTATCAAGGTAACCAACGACATCCGCCTGAACACTGATGATGGCAAAGTCTCTGTCTTAACCCTGCTAGACCTGAGCGCTGCCTTTGACACTGTTGATCATGGGATCCTTTTGCACAGACTTTTGGCATCTCTGGATCTGCACTAAGTTGGCTCAAGTCTTATCTAGAAAGGAAATACTCTGTTGATATTGGGAGTTGCGTCTCAGACTACATGGCCTTGACTTGTGGTGTGCCCCAGGGATCGATCCTGGGACCCCTTCTGTTCAACCTCTACATGCTGCCACTAGGGCAGTTAATACGCAGTAATAACATTTCTTATCACAACTATGCAGATGATATTCAAATCTATGTGTCACTGACAACAGGTGAATATGGGCCGGTGGATTCACTCAACCACTGCCTCCAACAGATCAGTGCGTGGATGCAGAACAACTTTCTCCAGCTAAACTCAGACAAGACCGAAGTTATTATTTTTGGCCCACAGAAACAAAGAGAAAGTGTCAGCAGCTACCTTCATTCTCTGTCTCTTAAACCCTCAAATCAAGTCAGAAATCTAGGGGTAATCATGGACTCTGACCTGAACTTTAACAGCCATATCAAGTCAGTAACATCAGCGGCATTTTACCATCTGAAAAACATTGCCAAAATCAAAAACGTTATATCAAAGCCAGACCTGGAGATACTTATTCATGCATTTGTCTCCAGTAGGTTAGACTACTGTAACGGCCTGCTCACTGGCCTCTCCAAACGAGCTGTAAAACAGCTTCAGTGCATCCAGAATGCTGCTGCTCGAGTCCTGACCAAAACCAGGAAGTACCATCACATCAGTCCTGTGCTCAGGTCTCTGCACTGGCTCCCTGTACCTCAAAGAATAGACTTCAAAGCAGCTCTGCTTGTGTACAAGTCTCTTCATGGCCGCACACCAAAGTACATCTTTGACATGTTAGTGCCATATGAACCATCTCGTACTCTGAGGACCTCAGGGTCCGGCCTCCTGTTGATTCCCAGAGTCAGAACTAAACAAGGGGAATCAGCGTTTCAATATTCTGCAGCTAAAATCTGGAACAGCCTCCCTGAAGCCGTAAGACAGGCCTCTTCTGTGTTCATGTTCAAATCTAGACTTAAAACATTTCTGTTTAGTCGTGTATATGACTGAAAGGTCCTATCTGCACTTTTCTGTCCTTTCCTTCCTTTATTTTTAAACCAATTTTCTAATTTTATCTTTTCTTTTAAAGTAAATTTTACGTTAATTATTTCTATGATGTATTGTGATTTGAATGCATTTTTCTGTTTTGTGAAGCACCTTGAATTACTTTGTGTACGAATTGTGCTATACAAATAAACTTGCCTTGCCTTGCCTTGCCTTTAAGACATTTTTGAACATGAATCTCAAACTTTTTGGAGTAAAATCTGTTTTCTTGTTGTTTCTTTGAACTTTGGGATTTGACTGTATGAATTCAATTTTCACACAAATGTTTTGTTCATGTTTTTGTGTTGTTGTCATGTGAACTGAAGGAAGCTGCAACACAAATGGAATCAGGGACGTCACAATCAAAGACTTACTCTGAGTTTTTTCTACACAGAAACAACAAGAGAAGAAACTGAAGGAGAAGATTGTGTTTGTAGAAAGAAGAACATTTACAACTTTGTTTTCTTTCTTTCTGCTTCATTTGACAATTTTGGATTGAAGATTTGTGTTTTCATTTTTTTGTTCTTCAAAGAAAAGTTGATTCTGATCATTTGACAATAAAAACATCCTGATTCTTTGTCTTCGTTCCAGAGTTTGTGTAAAATATGATGAAGAAAAGTTGGAATATTATGAGGGAAGAACTGAGGCAGTTTTCCTGGAAGTCAAGAAATGACAGAGTTCATGTTTACAGCAGAAACATCTCTGTCAGTCAGTCTGTGTCCTTTGGACTTTCTGAAGTAAAACAGCTTCATTCATTAATAGATGGATGCAACTTCCTACGTCACTAATCGGTCGAATTAATGTCTACAAAATGAACATTTTACCAAAACTACTGTATGTTTTCCAAAATATCCCTCTGCCACCTCCAGACAGTTGGTTCAAAATTATAAAACAAATGATTCTGTGTTTTATATGGGAAAATAAAAAACCTAGGGTACGGTTATCACTCCTCCATCTGCCTTACAGTGAAGGAGGACTACAATGCCCCAATATAATGTGGTATTACTGGGCTGCACAGCTTAGGTCAATAAGATACTATTTTACAAAAAAAATATGCCCCACAATGGACAGAGATGGAAAATCAAACTTTAACCCCACCTTTGCCTCTTTATATATTTTCAGACTTGGAAGCTAACTTGAACAAGAAAACTAATAATCCAATGGTTAAAAACATGATCAATGTTTGGTATAGTGTAAAAAAAGCCATAAAAGAACAGAATACGCTATCACAGCTTAGTCCTATTTGGGCAAACCAGCAATTTAAAGCAGGTAAAGCAGATGTGGTGTTCAAACAATGGGCAACGAAGGGTTTGGAAAAAATACAAGATCTGTATCCAGATGGCTCCTCAGACATGATGTCATTTGAAATGCTACAATCAAAATATTATATTAATAGAAAACACTTTTACAAATACCTACAATTAAGAAACTTTATTAGAACAGAACAAAGAACCCTACTAAAACCACAAAAATCTCAACTAGAAGAATTGGTTACCAAGGATGATAAGAGAGGAGCTATTTCAGAATTTTATAATTTGATACTTACATACTCAAAAGAAAATGCAAAAATGAAACTTGAAGCATGGAGAAAAGACCTAGGAACAGATATATCAGAAGAAGAATGGCAAATAGCCTGCATTAAGGCACAAAAGCAAACAATTAACTCAAGATTGAGGCTATTACAGTACAAGTGGCTGATGCGAGTTTATATTACGCCTGTTAAATTAAATAAATTCAATGCCAACATTCCAGACTCCTCTTCAAAATGCAATGAGGACAAAGGTACACTTTTTCACTGTATGTGGGACTGTAGAATAATAAAGCAGTTTTGGTCTGTAATCAGAGAAACCATTAAACAAATTATCTCAAAAGAAATATCATTGGAACCAGCCTTTTGTATTTTGGGAATCTATCCCAAAGACAATAGATATACCAGATCAGAAAAATCACTTATAGACATGTGTTTACTGCAGGCTAAAAGATCAATAGCAATTAACTGGAAAAACTGCACAGGACCAACACTAAAACAATGGAGTAACCTGATGTTAACTGTACTGCCGATGGAACGTATTACATTTTTCTTAAAAGGAAAGAAGAACCTGTTTGAAGCGGTTTGGAGACCATTTATTACATTTGTTGAGGGCACTGATCTGTCAGACAGTGATGGTTGAAACTTCAGCATGTACCCTGTACTGTGAACTAAAAGCTGTATTACTGTTTTATTACTGTTTACTACTGTTTTACTCTTTTGTTTTTTTTTTTTAATTTTTTTATTATTTTTTTTTTTTCTGGAAAAAAAAAAGTCTCTGTAGGAAACATATCAAGGTTTTGTGTTTAAGTATTCAAACTCATATTGAGTATGTTATAAGACAAACAGCCTACGGGGTCTGAGAGGAAAATGTTTATTTTTGTCTTTATATTTTTTTTATTTTTGTCTTTACAATTTTGCTAGTTTGTGTGTGTGTGTGTGTTGTAATGTAAAACAAAAAAAAACAATAAACATATTGTTGGAAAAAAAAAACAGCTTCATTCTAATCAAATGAAGGTCACATGTCAGGATCAACTTATCACGTCGTAAAAATCCAGTCATGATTATCTTGTTATTTTGGATAAGCTACAACAATGTCATTGAACAGAGTTTTCTAAAAGCTGACATTCTCCAAGTAGTAGCATCTGTCTTTCATGCAGCATGTTTGCACACATTCATCTGTCATTGAAGAGGCCTGCAGGCTTGAACTGCAGCTCCTGTTCTGCAAAGCTAGAACTTTTTATATGAGGGGAGGGGGGCAGAAGACTTTGAAAGGGTTATTTCTGACAGTATCATCTTTAGTTCTTTTCAAAACATGAATTTTGTTATTTTTGCAATGATTGTACAAATCATCTGATCATTAAAAATAATCTTTCCTTTATCTCTGCTCTGTCAGGATAAGCGTAACCAGGAAGAGAAGAAAGAAGCTGATCAGAGTAGGGCTGGAAGATAAAACGGTAACGATATTTATCACCATAGAACTTTTTCCATCCATCCATCCATCCATCCATCCATCCATCCATCCATCCATCCATCCATCCATCCATCTTCCACCACTCATCAGGGACCAGGTTTCAGTGGCAGCGGTCCAAGCAAAGATGCCCAGACTTCTCTCGCCTCAACCACTTCCTCCAGCTCCTCTGGGGGGACCCCGAGGCGTTCCCAGGCAAGCCAAGAGAAGAAGTCTCTCCAGCGTGTCCTGGGTCTTCTTCTGCCTATAATTTTTTTCTCAATAGATAAATGAGTTTACTGTGATAGAATGTTGTTTTAAAGGAATTAACACTCACCAGTTGAGAGCATTTTCTCTGCGAGTAAAAATTAGTGGGTTAGTGAAGCTTTGAAACTCAGCCACAGCCAAAGCAGCCCCAACCATAACACTTCCCCCACAGGGCTCATTAGACTAAAGACTTTTGCTTAAATACCAAACGAGGACAAAGGAGGCAGCAGGACACGAGGTTTGTATAAAAAATTAGACCCCTTTTTATTGTGTTCTCATATATAAAAGAAATACAAAAAAGAAACATCGACACCGGGCGAGTCCAACTTAGGTGAATTCAGAGTTCAGAGTTAGGTGGGGGGAGGATGGGAGGGGACGGGGGGGACGGGGGGGGGGGCAACCAACATAAAAATGGGGAAACAAAAGGAGGCATGTCTGACAGTCTGAGGCTGTGAATGGAGGACAACCAAACTCATCTTCCCAGCATCTACCTCTTTACCCTCCCAAAGCAGAGGTTCACCCCCCCAAAAACATTCATTAAAAAGCAGAATTGTTCAACTCCCCAGGCTCTTCTTGTTGGTTGAGTTAAACCTCAGTGGGCTTTCAGCTGATAGTGGCTCTAGTGATTTTCATGTTTGTCTGTGAGACATTCATGTTGTCCTGAACCCTCAAAGACACTGAAGGATTTCCCTCTGTCTTCATGGGAACAAAGTTTGTGCACACCAGGTTGAATTTTGTAGGAACACTTTGAGAAGCTTTTATTTTGAAGGAAAATGCATAATTTGTGCTTAAAATCTGCTCATTCTTAGGAGTTTGGTAGAAAAACTTTGTTTTTACAGAGCAGGAACAATAAAATCCTGCAGATGACACAGAGTGGGTGGGATCACGCTGAGACCTTAGATTTTAACCATGAAACCAACTGTGTTAAAGTTTCTGTCCCACTTGATGTATTACCTAAAAAAAGAAATACAGACCAATAATGCAAATCAAAGAGACCCTAGATTATTCTTCTATGATGATTCCATCTAAACCTAAGATAAAAAGTAAACCCCAAATTAAAATGAAAGCTCAGAATACAGCAGGTGAACACAGTGATGGTAGTTTGATGGTTTGGAAATTGCCAGTTTAATGGAACCATAACGTCTGTTTTTCTTTCTTCTTCTTTTTTTAAAGACACTCTGCAACCAGTTAATCCATTTTAAGTTCAGAAGCACTTGGGTTCTACTGCAGAACCATAACCCCAAAACACCAGAAGGTCCACCTCTGAATAGAAGTTTTGGAAAGTTCTGGTCAAAGACTAAACCGGGATCTCATTCAGATTCTGTTTCTTGACTTGAAACAGTCAATAATGTCAACAGTCAATAATGAAAAAACCATAAATGCATCTTTAATTGAAGTGATAGTAGAATCAAATTAACAACAGGTCTGAGAGTTTAGAGGAATGTAACTACTGCAACTTTTTCACATAGAAGCAGGCGACTTTGAACAGTGTTTTTTCTTTAATTAACCCTTGAGCTATCCTAGGCACTTTAGCGTTGGAAGTGGGGTCATCTAGACCCACTAGACAGTGTGCTGAACCATTTTTTTTCAATGACTTGTGATCTTCACTGGTTCAATGAATTATATGAAATGTTTCCACCTTTATCCACCTCTGTCATGGTAGGGAGAACACATCAATGGAAGGGTGGGGTCATCTAAAATAGCACAAGGGTTAAATGATATTTTCCTCAATTTTTTCGAGTGACTCATAACAGTTTTGGCAACATGGCAGCATTTTTAGTCTGTCTATAGAACTACCTGATGCTTTAAAAGCAAAGTGGGACTCCAATTATATTTTTGCATCTTTAATGAGTGTCAAAGTCCTGATTCAGTCCTGAAAAAACAGGTTTTCATTTCCAGACAGACAGTTGTTCACAATTTTTAGTGTTGTGTTATTTTGTGTGTGTGTGTGATTTTTTTGTCTATAGTTTCACCAGATGAAATCTCTTGAATGTAAACCATTTTGGGAATGATAAAATAAAGGAAAAAAAATCAAAACCTTTTGTCTTTGAACACATCTATAGACTTAGATGTTCTGGAGCTCTAAATCTTGAAGGCTAGATGACATTTGGCTGATAGAAACCTTATCCAGAGCGCTGTTTAGAACTACGCATAAAGGAAAAGTTCCTCCTTGATGATTGATGGACAAGAGTCAGATCAGTTCATCAGGTAACCAAAAGGTGGCGTGGTACATGTTCCCTCTGATGTAAGATGACTTCCTAATAAACTTCTAAACCTTCTTTTACAAGGGGGTTGTTTTCATTATTCCTGACATCTGTGCTGTGGGTGGAGCTTAATAAACGTAATTTTATCATGAGCAGAAATGCATTAAATGGGGGCGTGGCCTTTCCAAAAAAACAGATAAATGTTAGGTCATCTCTCAAGTCAAAGCCATGTAGTCTGAGACATCAAAGGATGTTCTAACACCTTACAGGCTTGTTTGTTCACCAGTTTTTTCTTTTTTGCTTAGTACGGTAGGGGTTTGGTGACATCTAGCAAAAATGGAACAAACTTAGATCTTCTGATCAACCAAAAACAGACAAGTGAGTCACATGACCACAGAGTGGATCTGTGTTTTAAATGTTTAGGGTACACTCTGTACTGGTTCACTGGTTAACTCGAGACCCAAACATTGTGTAATGTTGTTCCTCTTTAGTTGTTGAAGAACTCATTGGATGACATTGATCTTTAGGTGGTAACTCTTTCTTTATTTCTTCTCACTAAGAACGCACTTTCTTATGTTGCGTTTGATCAACCAAACATTTTCCAAGCGTCAAAGAGGTTTAGGCTCCAAGACTCCACAAGCTTTATGTTTAACCCAGAAAAATGAGGCTAAACCTTCATAAAAGAGAACCTTTCGAAGAATTACAAGGTTTGGTTTCATATTTGCATTGGTCTGGACCACTGTGAGCATCTTCAGCAGCTCCTTCGGAAAGCATGTTGCCTTTATGCTGACAGTGTTCTACTGAATGAACACGGTTTACTCATTTGAAGCTTACCATGTGGAAAAGAAAAGCTTTCTACAAGACAAAAGCACATTGAGGGAATAAACCCAGACCATTTAGGTTTAACTCAACCAGTAAGCCCAATTCTGCCTGAAGAACAGCTCTGGCTCTAAGCAAAGACCCGCCTTCTCAGGACAGCTCCGTCTTATCAGTGCTTTCAGTGTGATGGCCCCCTCCCACGTCTGAGCTGCCGGGCGCTAACAACGTCCTCCGGTTGTAGTGGTGGTGGCCCTTCATGATGCCCGAGTTGTTGTTCTCGTTGAGAATCTGCTTCTGCTTCTGCCGGTTGAGTGACTGCACCAGGCCGAGCACCACGGCTGCCAGTGAGTACTGCCCTGTGATTTTGCGTGGCTGCAGGATGAGCGGGTTGGGCTGAACCCGGCCCTGCAGGAAGTGCGTTCGGATTTTGCCCTCCTGTTCGCTGATGCCCTTCACGTAGATCTCGCCGCGGTACTCGAAGGCAAACCCGCGGTCTTTCAGGATCAGGTAGGTGTCCTCAGGCACCTGGATCTTGCCGCTAACGCCCGTGCTGTCCATGCGGCTGGCCAGGTTCACCGTCTTCCCCCAGATGTCGTACTGAGGCTTCTTGGCACCGATCACACCCGCTACCACGGAACCATGAGCCATTCCTGCCAAACACAATCACATGATTAGCTGTTAAAATTACCCAGAAGACACATTACAGCAGTTTTGGGGCCCAACCCACATCACTGACTCCATGCTCGAGCCTCTTTGACAGGAGACACAGTTTCTAGAGCACTTGATTTTGGAACTATAAATTCGGACTGCACTACAAAATGGCAAACGCACTATATAGTGCACTGTTGGTTCTGTAGGATCACTGTTGGTTCACCAACACCAATACTATGCTATACTATAATACTATATACTATACTATACTATACTATAATACTATGCATGCTATCAGAAACTTATGGTCAGCCAAAAATTTTAAGGCAGTACAACGTTAATAAAAGAAGAAAGCACCAAGTACACTCTGTCAATGTTAGAAAAAGAGAGTTTATTCTAAAAAGAAAACAAAATAATTTAAGTTGTAATCTCCAATAACAAAATAATTACTTTTGTTTGCTTCTTTCCACTAAGCTAAACAAACGTAATTCCTTCATTCAACATTTCAACTTTCAGCCTAATTCATAAATAATTAGTAAAGAAAGTGTTAAGACATGAACCATGCATGGAGCAAAGTTCTTACCGATCCTCAGCTCAAAGTTGTTGAAGGAATGCTTGTTAATCTCCTGGATGCTCTCATTGAGGGCGATGGCGAAGTCCGCCAGCTCGCACAGGTGACCCCATTTATCTTCACACTGCTGAGGAAGTCAGAGGACACTGAAGAGTCAGCAGCAGCTGGAGGACACCTTACCTGAACCAGCAGCACTTTCACATCTCAGTGTCACACTCCACAGTGTTTCTCCATGCTAGCACAGATGTTTATAATCTGTAATGCTTCTCATGCCTGTACTGAGAAAAATTTCTGTGGTTTTTGAGAAACACCTTTGAGAATGTAAGACCAACTCCAAAGAAAACTTCAATAAATATTAGTTTTTGTGGCATTTTTTTCATGATGGAAGAAAAACATTAAGAAAATTACGATTTAAACTGTGTTTCTGAGTATTTCTTTATTCAAATTCTGGTGAATCAGGAGCAGATGCAAAATATACCGTTTGAAAAAGTATACAACCTACAATCGCCAAGCAACAACCTCCCTGCTCTGCTCCATTCTGATGCATCCACTTGTAGACAAACAAATCCGTGTACGTCTTTTACGTTTTTCTCACCTGAATTGGCACCTGGCTCCAAATTGTACTGCTGGATAGTTTCGACATTACTCACCATTTTTGTTCCACTGCTAATGTTAGATTGGGGTTTGAGGGGCTGTAAGCTAGCGGGAGAGAGTTTAAAGAAAGGGCTGATGGGAAATGGACGCTGGCTTACTCTGTGGCAACAGTGCTCTGGCTGTTTACTGACCGCGGGGTAATGCTGCATGCACGAGGTGTGCATGTGATACGTAAGTGTCTGTATGAAACACGAAGAACGCCAACACAAACTGTTTTCTCATTGTCCAATTACCTGCAAAGCATGGATTGGAAGAAGCGCACACGTATCACTAGAACGGCTGTAATGAGCCTGTAGTGCGCTTTCTCAGGTTTCGGAGCGATTGAAAAATCTGTACGACACGCCTGTGTTTCATTCACTGCTAAGTGTTTGCTATGACCTGGCTTGTTTACCAAGTGGTCTACTATCCTAGAATTCTGAGTAGGCCACCTATGTGCCTCGTACAGGTTTGTCCATTGTTTTGCTGACATTTTTTGCTGACAGACAGCCCGTATCCACCTGTAAGGGAAGTTATGACTAAGGCTTTAAATGCTAAGGTTTGGTAAATTGTGTCCAGTTTATGGACGGATCCACGTCATTAAATCTGCCCTAGAAATCCTAAACCCTAAGGGTTTAGAAAGAACGTTTGTTTTCTACCTTCATCGTTGTTGACGCCCGCTGTCCTCGTGGTTTCCTTCACTTCCTGGTCATATTTTCTTTTTAAGTGCAGTGTTAACTTTCAAACTGTCTTCTTGTTCTGTCTGAGCTGCTCTGTGTTTACACTCACTATATTTCATTTAAAAAGTCATTTTCTTGACGGCTGCCTCTGGTCTCCTCTGCTTTTATTCCCAGGGTTGTTGTTGCATGTCCTGGTTGGCTATTAAAGTGACTTTATCTTCTTTTGCTCTGATTTAATTGTGCCTGAATGAACAGTGAAGGCTTTAATATTCAGCTGCCACATCTCAGTGAGCATCCACTGTCAATACTATTTGAAAAAACGGCTAAAGGAAAACCCATTAACTGAACACCGAGCTTAGTTACCACAACACAAAAATCATTTCCAAACTTAAACGTTTCAGTTTTTGTTCAGTTTACTGAAGTTTCAGGGCCTCCTTTTTTACTCCACAACCTATAGGCAGATAGTAGAATTTACCTCCAAAACACTCAAGAAATTAGTGATTCAAGCCTAGATCATTACCCCTCTACCGCCGGTACTCATTCTAGTAGTGTATGAGGGTACCACCACTCAATGGAATATTAATTTAGTCAACACAGACATCGCCTCAGAGTAAAATGCACTCACTTCTCCTCTTTTCACAGTGCTTACATATAAAAAACAAAAAGGATCAAACAGAGAGAGAATGACTTTGAGCCGTGTGGCTGTCATTCGATCACGCATCATTGACATGTTCATTGTCTGTAATGACAGCAATATGTATAATATACAGTGTTGAAATTAGGCAACGTTTTTTATTGTTGCCGTTTAAACCGCTCGGACAGCCGTAATTTAGGCAGAACTGAGGGGTTTTTTTTCAATTAATGAGTAATAAGTCTTACAATCTTGGAACAACAAACATACAAAATGTAAAAATTGCAGGAGTAAATCTAATTTAAATGACTTAACTGCTGCAATGTTGGCAACAAGAGGAAGGGGCGTAAGACTTGCGCCTGCATGGTACATTTCGGGTAGCATCGGGGTTGTTTCTCTGCACAGGTTTGAAACAGGTTGGAGGCCAAAATTTATTAATTTTCATACCAAGAAATTCAGATTTTCTTTTTTTGTTTTTATTTGTTTTCAAAAATCCCAAACACAAAGCTGGAACTAAATGAATGAATGAGAATCCAGATTCTGTATAAATCCACATAAAAACAGTTGCTAATCTGTGTCATTCTTCCTAGTTTGTGTTTTCAGCCCAAATAGAGAATCTTTACAGACCTAAATGAGACTGTTTTGAGACGAGTTTGAGACACCAGAGACAATCCTTTGACTGTCTAGAGAAAAATGTGCAGTTTAAAAATGGCAGAAGACATAACCATAACTCTGGCACTCACTAAATTCTGCAAACGTCCTCGTTTTACACAACCTGTGCACTGGCTTCACCCTTTGAGTCACCAGAAGCTTCTGGTTCGGTGAGAAACATGAAAGCTGCTGAGACACTCACCTGTTTGTCAGGTGACAGGCCAGAGACGGCCATGTAGGTGCTGCCAATCGTCTTGATCTTCTCAATGTCCTGAAAACGGTCTTCACCCAGCAACTGGGAAAAAGCACAGCAACAGATGCCTTTAGATGAGTCTGTCTGTAGGATCTGGAACAAAGCCGGGCCTTGATCTGAGTCGTCCGTGTGGAATAAATAGTCTGTTTTGCTTCTACAAACTTGTGAAAGAATGAAGCTCCTGCAGATTCAATTTTTCAAAAACTACATTTTTTATGTGGTTGGAATATTTCTGGATTCAGGATCTGTAGAGAAGCAGAAAGATCTTAATCCTCCTTCTGGAGCCGCCCTGACCTTCCTCCCAAACACACAGCTGCTGGGAGTCTTCCTCATCTGTTTATCTGGAGGGGAAAGCGAACGCTTGTGCTGCTGCTGCTCTGATCAGATAGATCCCTTTGACTCTGTCAGGCAGAAACTGGCTTCAGCGTGGAGATTGATCAGGACCACACCTTCCTGCAGCATTCCCAGAATCCTCTGGGAACCAGAACGTCAGCGGAGACGAGGAGGCGCTCTGAATCCTTGATTTGATAAGCGCTTTTATCTCCATCTACCTTGTTTCCGTTTCTCTTATTGGAAACAAGATAGTTTCAGGGCTTTTCAGGACACTCAACATTTCCAAATAGCTTAAAAACAGAACTATGTAAAACTATTTCAGCTTTACTTTGCTGTGGTTTTTAGTTTTTATGAGTCAATCACCTGAATTTAAAGCCAAAACCTTTAAAGTTCACAAACAAAAAATCCAATCATTTACCTGAGAATTTTGTTTTTTTGGTTTAGTAGATATTTTTTCAAGCAACAACACATCAGCTCATGTGACCACTCTATACCCACATTTACTGTAAGTTCAGGGCAGCAGGAAAAAGAAATGATCAAGAATTATATGAAATAAAGTATTTTTTCTGTGGGAAACTGAATGTTTTAAACAGGAAATGAATAGTAAGGTGCGTAGATGAAGAAAATGTTTAAAAGAAGTCTGAATTTCCAAATATTTTTGTTGTTGTTCTTATTCTGTGCCTGCTGCAGTGAAAGCAGGTATCAGAGTCCTGTACTCTAATAAACTAATAGCCTCACCTCATCAAAGTCAGCAATGATTTCGTTCAGGAGCCTCAGGCATTCCACCCCCTGGTTGTTCATCTCGGTCTGGGAGTAGAAGTCTGCGAATCCCGGGATGGAGGCAAACATCACGCCCACAGCATCGTACGACTGGGAGTACAGCTCCTGCGGAGACAGGAATCCATACATGAGCTTCTGCCACAACGGCTCGTCACTGAACAGAACCACTGTCTGTTTTAAGTTTTTTTTTTTTTTTTTTTTTTACCAAATTGAAAAAAAACTTGCTGCTGATTTTAGCTTTTTTATTTTAAGATGAAATAACGAGAACATCCAAAATTGGATTAGAGTGAAATATACAAAATATTTCATAGCAAAGTATATTTTTTAGATTGTGTTTAGAATTTTTAACAAATGAAGAACATTTTTTCAAAGATCTATTATTGAATGAATATGAAACTTAAAGTGTGAATAAGTAAGGCAAACAAAAAAGAATTCCCAGTTTAAAGCAAACCAGGAAGTTCCAAAAGTTGCAGTTCTTCCAGAGACCACCAGAGGGAGGTTCCACTCCAAGTGGTAAAACTCAAATTGTATACCCAACAGCAGGAGGCCGGTCCTCAAGGCCTGGATTTGTGGAACCCCTGGTCTATAGTATACCTGCAATACTTATACTTTAGTATACCTTACAACAGAAACTTCAATAGGACCACTTTTTGCTAAATGGAGACATAAAAGCTGTCCAGAATCCCTGTCAGACCCAGCCTATATAAATCTGCGTGGTTGCCATGGAACCATCAGGAGGCTGCTGCAGCACCCCCCCCCCCCCCCCCATCCAGTCTGTGTTAAATAGACACGTATTGAGGCTTTTGTCTTTTTTTTTTTCCTTTCTTGTTTTTTATTAGTATTGGTTTTATTTATTTTTATTCTGCATTGTTCAGCACTTTGGTCAGCTCCTGCTGTTTTAAAAGCGCTTTATAAATAAACTTGACTTGACTTGACTTGACTTGAAAAAGATGGAGATGGTGGGTTCATGTATTAGTTGAATGTGTTTTGGTTTGTTTCAGCCAAAATTACTGAGCAATTAGAATTTAATCTAATGCAGCTCTGCATTGTTTGGGTGCACATGGCACAGGAGAGTCTTTTTGTTGCAGCTTTTGAGGAAAAAAACCTCCCAAAACTATGTTTGTTTTTGCACCCACAGTTTCTCCGACTCAGTGCACTGCACGTTTTCTCCATTGGGGGGCAGTGTTGATTCAGTGTTGCATGGCTGCTGACATGAAAAAGCATGCTCCCACAAACCAGCGTGACATGCTTTAAGTCATGGTTTCATTAGGAAAATATTGTAATAACAGGCTGATAAACACACCGGCCGGCCACAAATCAACATTTTAAAGTGAATAATTCAGCAGCCGATCGGCCTCTCCACGCTTCCTAAAGCAATTCCACACTTGTCAAAATAGGACTTTTGTGGGACTTCCCCCCAGATTGTGGAAAAGCTTAATGAGCTCAGTCAAAGCTGTGCGCAGAAAGTGGCTTTTGGTGAAAAGCCTTTTTATTTCTCCTCAGATAAGTGTCAATCAGTGAGCTCTTCCCGCCGGTGGAAGCGCTTCCATTTTTCATGAGTGCAAACGGGGAACAAATTAAGACGGGATGTGCTTTCCACAACGCTTTGGCAGCAGCTCCAACGCTCTGCGAGATCATAGAAAGGCGTCCTGTGAGGCTAGATGTTTGGGAAAGGCGGGCACCAAACCTGACCGACTCAGACCACGAGACGTGTGAAGCTCCAGAAGCTGCATCATCCCTGACGGGGTCAAGCTGTGGAGCCCAGAAGAGGAGGTGAACAGTTTTGCAGATCACCTCTTTCCCTTCTCTGTGCTGCAGTCAAGGTGGTTGCCATGGTGACACAGCAAGCCTTGACTCAAGAAAGAAAAACCCAGAGAGAAGCAGCCACCACCCCTGCTGCTGCTCACTGATCTCAGTCAGTTTGGATGAGCGTGTTAGATAAATCTTTGTAACCAAAAGACAAACAAACAAAAACCTAAAGAGGTGATTTGTGGATCTAAAATGTTCTTTTGCTGAAGATTTGTACTCAATATGTGAGTCTGGTTTTTTGTCATGGTCTCCATCTACTTTAATTCTTTGACATGTGTTTGGTTTGTTGGCGTCAAGATTCTGTTGTGCTTCTGTTGCGGCTCTTCCACCTGTCCTGATCACACCTGCAGTCGGTTCAGACTCATCTCAGCTCTTTCTGAACCGTCCCTCAGCTCATTTGAGTCTTCAGTCTCAGATCTTTGCTGCCTTTTCAGTTTCCGTTCGCCTCCTGCTCTCTTCCACACACAATGGATGCAAGTGATCACAGCAGGTCAAAATCGCAGGAAACTCTCAGGACTTGGTTGGAGACTTCCTGGAGCTCAGCTTTAGTTTTATTTTATTTCTTCATGATTTGGACATTGTTCTCTGCATTTTAAATGATTGCAGTTGTTGTTTTGAAGGAGTTGAGTCATGGCTGCTACTGGGTGGAGCTCCTGCATGAGGTTTTTGTTGTTGTTTTTTTTGGTTTGCTCCTTTTGCTGTGTTTTGTTAAAGAGCCCCCTTTCTCTCTCCAAGGGTCTCACTCCTTTAATATTTGCTGCCTTTCTTCCTCTTTTTCAACATTTATTGCTTCAGCTGTCATCTTCCTCCCCTTTCATCACGTGATGCATACTTAAGATACAAATATCTGTCCCCTGCCTTTACCCACATGTGGCCGGGTCAGGCTCTGGCAGTCCTCGAAAGGGACAAAAACGGGCTTCAAAGATGAATGGAATCTATTCCCTAACAGCACACATGGTCTGTGTAAATAATAGTATTTTGTTGTTTATAGGACTTGAAGGATTCAATGGTAATACTTGGACTTGACTTGAGACGTGCCTACTTTTGACTTGAGACTTGACGACAAAGACTTGGTTCTTACTCTGTTATTTGTCAGAAGAACCATTTTTGCTCTGATACCATTTTCTTAATATCTTAACATCTTTCTAATCGAAATTTTTTTATTTTATTTTTTTGTATCGTAAGTTATTCAAGTTATAAACTGACCAATCAGATGCCTCAGTAAAAGCATGTGGTGCCAGCTGGCCCCAAATGTCAAATGTTTGATTAACAAATTCTCCCAAACAGGCTTTCTATAAAAGGGGTGTGGACTTTCAACAAGCTCACTCCTGATTGGCTACAGTAGTTGCCCAAGGAACGTGACTCGGACTGACTTGGACCACTCACTGTCTCATAAGTTTACACTTAAGTGTGAGTAACGAGTTTTCCTTTCTGCATGACTTTTTAAAGTTATAAAACAGATGTAATATATTTTCTGTGCGCTTGCAGCTAAGCGTTAACGTGGATGACCTGCGACTATTGATGATGTCATCGAGTGGTAGTATCGTCTGAATGTGAAGTCACTTTTTTTTCCATAATAAGGTAATAAGATAGGGAGAAGCCATAGTGGTAGGGAAGCAATACGGATTTGGCCTGGCTGTCTACAAGTGAAAAATGGACAAACCTGTGTGGGGCATGCAGGCGGCCCGAAGGGAAATTTAAGATCGTAGACCACTGGGTTAGTTCTTAGGGGGAAAATGTTTATGCACTACACGTTAGTAAGGATGAAATAGGTGAAGCGCAGGGATGTCGTATGGATTCTTCATTTCAACCCCCCATATCTTGGGTACTACTCAAGGAGCGTGTTAGTTTTGTTCAACTGGTAATTGTGCTCTTCTTGTCTGCAGCTTTGCTCCTAGAAATCAGGAAATGAGACAATAGGAGCGGTGTGGGCGTCCCACGGGCGATTACGTATCACATGCACGCCCAGGGCATGCAGCATTTACCCATGGTCTTAGTGACCAGTACTTGTACCTGACGAACGACTAGAATGTGGCACAAGAACAGCATCACCAGTACGTTATAAGAGTGAGTAACTTATGTTATCCTTACAAATACTTTTACCACATGCAGGACACTCTTTTGTTTTCAACAGATAGTGTTGAAAACAAAAGAGTTGCGTTCCCCTTACGATGTAGCCTCTCTTTTCTAAGACCCTCCACAGGTCCGGGACCTGTGAACCAGTGCATATGACTAACGTTCAAGGATCAAGGTTTTATTGGCGTTTGCACATACAGTACATCTGAAATTTTCTTTGGGATCTCTCAGGTCAGAGTAAATATAGAAAAGGAGAAAATTCAAAAAGAAATAAAATGAAATTAAAATTAGACAACAGGAGTACAAAGTATAAAATATAAATATGAATTGATGAATATGAATGTGAATATGAATATTGAGCTATGTTGGAATTATGGGTAATAAGCAAACATTTAGCTACTTTGTCCACCTAACAAAACTAAACAGGAATAAGTTTGCTTTAAGATAAATCCAATCAAATGTTTCATGTTTTTGAGTTGGTAACATAAAAATATTTTGTATTTGTTGTCTTTCTGGAGGGCCAAACTGTGACTTCCTGCTGTTTTTCAGAGTAAAAGTCTAGGAATGTAAATAAAAGTGCCATTCCCTTATCCCATAATCTTTTGCAGGGAATGTCAAGCACAGTTGTAGGTATTCGGTTAATGCTGAGCATCTGGGCGTCACATTATTGATCCCAAACCTCGTGATCTCCTCACGAGTCTCTGCTCCACATCCTCAGTCCCACGACAATAAATAAACAGCTTGATTAAAAATGTAACAAGTGATTAAGGCTCAAAGCATCCTAATGAATGCATTTTTAATCACATTCTTTTAATTAGGAGCAGAACAAGCTCCTCTCCTGACAGTCATGATTCAACAGCTGCTCCACCTTTGTTGGGTGGGGGCAGGCGAGGACAACACAGCGATCTGACTTCATCCTGGGATAACTGTCCTCCCCGCCCAGCAGCACCATCAGTCAGCGGCGAGTCGATGAACCAGAGTAATGCAGTTTGGGAACCTGTGGTTATATTCATGAGGAGCTCCTTTCATTTCCACCTCATGACAGCAGCTCCATCCAAACCTCCCTTCAGCCTTTATCTTACGGCTGGCGCTTCATTAAAGAGGAATCCTCACCAAAAATGACAAACTCTCATTTTCAAAGGTCATTAATCTTTCTCAAAATGCAATTAAAAGCAGCAACATTTGTCTTTTGGTTGCCGTTTCACATCAGAGTGTGTGACTTTATCCAACCAGCCAAAGTTAAATGTTATCAGATATTGTTGCTTTGAACAGATATTGTGTGATATGATTATTTGAAACTTTTGGAATATAGAACCGGGCTGAACGGTGGTGTAGCGTTCAGGGTGTACTTTGCCCTCAACCTACAGTAGCTAGAATTGGCTCCAGCAACCTTATGACCCCAAAACGATTCAGTGGGTTCTGAATTCATCTGACATAAAAACCTAAAGTTTCAGCAAATCCATTAGATTTGTTTAAATGTTTTACTTGTATTCTCATATTTTTCTATGTTTTATCATCTTTTTATCTACAGCGGGGAAAATAAGTATTGAACACGTCAACATTTCTCTCAAAAAACATATTTCTAATCGAGCTATTGACACAAAATTTTCACCAGATAGTCGGCATCAACCCAAGTAATGCACACATAGAAAGAAATCTAAACATTTATGTCCATAAATGAAGTTATGTGTAATAAAGTGAAATGGCACAGGGAATACGTATTGAACACATGAAGAAAAGGAGGGGATAAAAAGGTCTGGCAAGCCAAGAAAGCAGCTGGAGTTTGTCAGTATTCAGAAGGTTAACCTGCCCCCTATTAGCTGCAAAGTAATATCAGCTGGTATAGTCCTGATTGATGCCTTTTAAAAAGGTTTCTCACCAGCAAGGTGTTAGACAAGAAGCATTGCATGATGGGTAAAAGCAAAGAGCTGTCCAAAGACCTACGCAACCTTATTGTTTCAAAACACACTGAAGGCATTGGTTACAGGCGCATTTCTAAACTTCTGAAAGTTCCAGTGAGTACCATTGGGGCCATCATCCGGAAGTGGAAAGAACACGGCATTACCATAAACCAGCCACGACCAGGTGCTCCTTGCAAGATTTCTGACAGAGGAGTCAGAACAATCATCAGAAGGGTTCTCCAACAGCCCAGGACCACTCGTGGAGAGCTTCAGAAAGACCTGGAATCAGCAGGTACCATTGTTTCAAAGAAAACAATAAGTAATGCACTCAACCGCCATGGCCTCCATGCACGCACACCACGCAAGACTCCATTTTTGAAGAAGAAGCATGTTGAAGCTCGTTTGGAGTTTTCGAAACAACATTTGGATAAACCCATGACATTCTGGGAGAAGATACTCTGGTCAGATGAGACCAAAACTGAACTCTTCGGATGTCATAAGACACAACATGTTTGGAGGAAAAATGGCACCGCACATCACCCCCAAAACACCATACCAACAGTCAAGTTTGGAGGTGGGAGCATCATGGCGTGGGGCTGTTTTTCAGCATGTGGTACTGGTAGACTTCATATCATTGAAGGAATAATGACTGGAGAAAGGTACTGAGACATTCTTGATCAGAATCTGCTGTCATCTGCCAGGCTGCTGAAGATGAAAAGAGGGTGGATCTTTCAGCACGACAACGATCCCAAGCACACAGCCAAGGTAACACTCAACTGGTTGAAGAAAAAGAAAAGAAAGCTGCTAGAATGGCCCAGTCAATCACCAGACTTGAATCCAATTGAAAATCTTTGGAAAGAACTGAAGATCCGGGTTCACAGAAGAGACCCCCGGAACCTTGAAGATTTGAAGGCAGTTTGTGTGGATGAATGGGCCAAAATCCCACCTGAGCAATATATTCCACTGGTTTCTCCATACAGGAGGCGTCTTGAGGCTGTAATCACCAACAAAGGTTTTTGCACTAAGTATTAAATCAATTCCAGTAAGCGTGTTCAATACGTATTCCCTATGCCATTTCACTTTATTACACATAACTTCATTTATGGACATAAATGTTTGGATGTGTGCATTACTTGGGTTGATGCCGACATCTGGTGAAAATTTCATGTCAATAGCTCGATTAGAAATATGTTTTTTGAGAGAAATGTTGACGTGTTCATTATTTTCCCCGGTGTAGGTGTTGCCAGCGACATTTGTGGTGTTAAAATTTTAATTCCTGTTTATAAAAACTCTCCCCACTGCAGCTGTCGTGTATCCCAAAACTGTTTTTCAATGCTAGTGGCTACTTGATGAACTGCACCTGGCTCCAGTCCATTTTATTTTTAGAAGCTTTTTTGTGTCCTGACAAATTTTGGCTCAAAATGACGCCCTGCACAAACAAGACGTGTTTACATGATCCTTTTTTTCTCAATGTGTGCAAGCCTTTGAGACTCCAGATGAAAGTTTGAGTTTCCTCAGCATAAACTTTCAAATTTGCACTGTTACTATGACAACACCCTACAAAGTGCAGTCATGAGAACAATTGGAACAAACTGTAATCATTTAGGCAAACTTTCACATTAGCAGCTACAGAATCTAACACAACATCAGCTTTTTAATGGATGACACCATGACAGTGTGAGTTCAACTCCACTTAAAGGTGAAATTCATTTCTTAAATTCCTTCCTATTGCTAAGCAGAAAAACGTCTGTCGGTCTAAAACAAGCAGAAAAAGTTTCATGCAGAAAATGGAACGTGAAATTGTCAAAGAGAAGAACTTCTTCGAGCTTGACTCCTCAAAGCTGAGGTCAGCTGACTCACCGCCGTGACTGAGAGACAGCTGAATGTGTTCTCTGCTGACAAGCCCTTATTAAAATCAAATCAAAGCACGCCGGCAGAAAGCTCAACAAAGATTTCCGGCTGGATGAACCGCCCAGACGATTTTCCCCGCTCTCAGAAAAGCAGCTCCTCTGCCTTTTTTTCTACCCAAACACCAAAACCCAGCAGAAGTTTCGTCTCTGTAGCTGCTTCACGAAAGCCGGCAAGCTTCAGCTTCAGACTCGGCGTTGGGTTGTGCACCATCCAGTCACAGAAGAGTTTAATAAAAAATGTCATTTTACACACTGATGGTTGGCAAAGGGGGGCCTGCACTTGTTTCAGGGTCCATCCATCATCTTTGCCATTTGCACTCAGAACATCTGACTTAAACTCCAATTTATTAAGAGAACGCTGAAGAGCAGACTAAAGGGACGTTAATAAACCAAAGCCCATTAGTGGGAACCATCAGCAGTTTCCAGACAGATGTTCCATAGCATGTAGATTGCTTACAGTCAGTTCAGCCTTCAAACTACTTCAAAGCAGAAGACACAAATCGTTACAAAAGAACATATGCTTATCGTAACAATCAGAGGGAATTTAGTTTACAGATATGAATACGTTCATAATTCTTGAAAGCTTGTTATACAATGGTTGCGGCTAAATACTCGATTCTGATTGGTTACAAGATGTCCATTAAAAAAAATGATAACAGACACCTAAAAATGAAGTGCCAGTCAAATATCCTGATTGTTATATATTATCGCAATAACCTAAACGCCAGTTGGTAACCAGAACAGAGACATATGTTGACACAGGTTATTCCAGTATCACAACAGCAAGAGAGTAAATATATATCCGTCCTAGGAATCTAGGACACTACGTGTGGGTTTTGTTTTTTTAAAAACAAACTTTTGCTTCATCATCTGATCAGACAAAAGCGATAAGAGGTTGAATTTCCCTCTGAAATTATGCTTTGTTCCACTAACTATGACCTTCAGCATACAGACCCCTTTCCTCCACTGTCACCATGACAACCCGTACACTGCGTATCAAATAGTCAGCTAAAACTGATGTAAATGTAAGAAAAAAACAAGATTAAAGTACTAATAACTGATTCAATATTTATTTCTATTGTAAGTGACCATGGTAAAAGCAGGAGAGGTGTCAGATGGTTAACGCCTCAGTGTTTTTCATTTTTATCTTGTAATGGACATCTTATCGGGCATTATACCCAACTTATCTAAAAGATTTAGGACTTTCAGGAAATATCTACAGGAAATATCTATAAATGTATCCCTAATGCATTTCCAGAATAAATTATGTTTATGGTTTGTTTTGCCTTTCAAGAAAGCTTTCTTGAAAAAGTTTTTTCTCAATTCAAATAAAATAGATGCAAAAACAGATTTACACTGGACTGATGATCAGTGAAGAACCTGAAGGACTCTTAAATTACTATATCATGTGAAATCAACTCTTTGATCTTTTAGTTGTATTATAATGTTCATTCCTCACGAAAAGAAACCCCAAAGTGGTATTTTGATCCATTCATACATCTCTGAGTATTCCTCTAAAAACCTGCACTCTGAGCACCAGACCCCCCTGATCAACAACAACGAGCGGGTTCTCACATTGTGACGTCATAAAGTGAGGAACAGCCCCTTCCAGGAAAAGACTGTGCTGCCAGCTTTGCCCCCAGGCTAATATGCACACACACACTTTCACAGATCTGCAAAAACGCTTCCTTTTATATTATATTATTATATTTTATATGCACAGCATGCACATCCATCTTTGCAAGAGTTCGGATGCTGTTTGTTTTCGTAGTAGAAACACAGACACGGTCCAGAGGCAGACTTTTTGTTGACGTCATGAAATGGGCGGTAACCATAAGGAGCAGGAGATCGAGTCGTCTTGCTTCCAGGTAGGAAAATGAGCTGCAAAAATAACTAATATTTCATAAAAAAATCGTACTTAAGTGTTCCAAAGATAATATATTAGGGTTGTGCCGATGGACGATACCATCGTCCATCGTGATGGGTGACTGACATCACGATGGAGAGGCACCATCGTGATGCCACGCCCCCGTCACGCTGCGAGTCGACACCATAAGTCGCGGTTACATGAGCAAAATATCTTGATCGGATCATTGGTCGGATTAGAATCCAACCGTGTACATGGGCCCAGAAAAACTTTTTCAGAATATAAAAAACGTTCCCATGGGTGACACTTAAGGTCGGAATAAATCATTCGCACATGCGCAGTAGTGTTTTCAAACCGGAAGAGAAAATTAGTTCCGCCGAGCGGCTACATAGATAGATATGGCAGCTCGGTAATATACTAGATGATCTTCTAAACGTGCTTTTATTAATGTTACGGTTATTATGAAGGGCCTGTTCGCTCATTTTAATTGTAATCCGTGTGGTCAGTGCTTTTTCTGTTGAACGGAGCCGGAAAGAAGCCCGTATTAGCAGCATGCTAACAACACAGGCTAACAACATTAGCATGAACATAAAATGTATCCATGCGGGAAACACTGCAATCTGCATCTTAATATGTGGGAATAACATCAGCCTTTATTTTGTCGAGACATGACTGGACACAAATCCACGTGATTGTTTGAACAGTTTTTTAAGGACTGAGCGACATTTCTGCTTTGAAGCTAACAGCGCTCCTCAGCCGTTGTGTGTGTGCTGGCGCTCCGAGCCCCGACACACACTTTTACCGGGAGACCCGGTTCTCCTGAGATCGGTAGCTCGCTCACGTAGAGCGGCGGGACGGATCACAGTCCTAAGTCTCCCACACGTAACGAAGCACCCCCCCCCCCTTCCCCTCACAGCTATGAGTCCGTCTGCTCTGCTAGAGACGCGGTCGCTATATCATCGTCCATCCCGATGGTTGACTGCAAACATCGTCAACTGCCAATTTAAGGGACATCGCCCAACCCTATAATATATCATCATATATATGGATATAGTTTACTTTGAAAGGCATAATAGTACATAGGACACCTTAATGGTAAAAAAATAAAAATGTTTTTTTTTTTTCTAACCTGAAAAAGGACAATGATGTGAAAGAGATTAGTAAAAGTGAGAGTTTTGAAGAGTCCACCCTGGCCCCACCCACCTGCCAATCAAAGAAACACGATCCCATCAGTGCAAAAATATGTGCCGTATTCAAACCAAAACAGGTGGTTTATAAACACATTGCCATTAATAGAACTGAAGCTATAATAAGCAATAAGGTTTTTACATTAAGTTGTAATAAACTGTATCTCTGGTTATTGAGTTGGACTTCCTAAGATGACAGTCAACGATAATTAGGTACCCAATGGAACTGACCTCCAGTGGTCACTGGAGGAGCTGCATCATTTGATACTCAGGGTTGTTTCCCATTTGGGAATTGTAGTTAGGAGCTTTTCTTAACAGATTTTTTGGGAGTGGGTTTCCTACAGACCTCATTGTCCCGGTCCTTCTCCAGGAAGTGCCGGGCCACATGGCTGGGTAAGATGTTCCTCAGCATATTCTCGTTGTGCTCTCGCAGCTCCTTCATCTCGTTGATCTCTTCTTTGGCCTGGACCCGCCACAGGAAGTCCAGCCGTGCTGTGTACTCCAGCTGAGAAAGCACAAAAAACGAAAGCTAAGAGAAGAGGAGCGGCTAATGCAATCTTGACATCATCCCAAAGTTAAGTCAAAAGTGGCAGAATAGTAAAACATTCAAGTAAATAGAGAGAAAAAAACAATCTAAAACATGACGACATAAGTATGATCTAGCAACTGCAGGTTATGTCTACATTGAAGACATCTGTTCTTGGTTGGTTGAGCATGGGTACCCACCTGTGATCCCAACAACATCATCAAGTTTACAGATTACACAACCATTGTGATCGTCAGCACCAACACATGGAGGCAGACTACTTGAGAGAGGTGAGCCATCTGGTTCAAGGGTGCAGATTTTGCTCTAAACTGTTTAACTTTTAGAACAAGAGTCCCTGATAGCACTCAGTCTGGTAGATGTTTATCATCAATGTTTGATCACACTCCTCGACCCCGTCCCAAGCCAAACCCCTGACTCAGCTACACTCTAGGACCCACAGCCAACCAAAAGTCCTGATTCACCCTTAATGCCGTACATTTTTTCATATAGTTTCTTGTAGATGAGATTCTAATAAAGATTGTAAGATCAAACTGTCAAATGCATCAAGTATAAGAGACAAATTGCAAGCCGTTATGATATGATGAATGTTGGTGAAGTTGAAGATGTCACTGGAGTTACGAGGGATCTAGAACAGTTTGGTGTCAGAAAACATATAAATGAAATTGCTCATGCTTTAGCCACATATGCAAATTGACTGGGAAACAATCAGGAGCAGGGGTCACCAACCCTGTGCCCGCGGGCGCCAATGCGCACCCGAGCACCCCTTGTGGCGCCCGCAGGAAATGCTCCAAAAAAATTTTTTTTTTTTTTTTTAATTGAAGCAAATATTCAACTAACAATCACGGCATGTCTGTCAATGACAACAATATCAATGCTAAGATAAAGGTAGACAAAAAAAAAACAAATATGAAAACAAATATAACTTAAAAAAGAATCAATAAAAATAAGGGTCTATTACAAAAGTTTAAATAGATTAAATACATTACACAATGTCTGGGCATTCTTATAATTCATGTAATATAAAGATTTAGAGAATAGATTGAGACGGTTGAGCAATCCATTAATGTGAGGTTTCACCTTCAAGAATTTACAAGTATGAAATGCTTTGAAATTACAATCAGTACATTAATCAGAAAGTCCAGATTTTTGTCAATTAATTTTAATCGAATTTTAATTGTATTCCAATTTAAAGGGTTAATGATGATATTTTTGGATTTGAGCCAATTATGAAAAGAAGAACAAAACTCTTTTACATGGCAACATTCAAAGAAAAGATGTTTCACAGTTTCTACGTCATTTTCACAAAAGACACAAAGATCACTATCCCAGTTAAAGCCAGAATGTAAAAAATGATTGGAAGGGTAAATATAATTTAACCGGAATGCTCCAAAAATAGCACTGCTCATATAGCAAATCAATATATTGTGGCGATCTGGGGGTTAGAACAGAAAGAACAGAAAACATTTGATGTGAGACAGAACGCAGCAGAGTGAAACAATTCATTTAGACTGGACTCGAAGCTTCAGCCGCAGTCTGTGGTTGGAAGCCAGATGAGCTTATGCAGCCTGAGTGTAAGACAGAACAGAGGGCTTTTTACTAAAAAAAAGAGCAAAACCCCTCCAAAGAACAACAGCTGCAAAAATAAAAGCACTCATATGGAGTCGTGTAAAAGCGCCTGCTACCTTTGACTCAAGGCAATGTTCCTTTTCTGCTAATATAACGTTGCAAAATATGTTTTAATCAAAGTCAGAAGAACTTTTTATATTGAAATCACAAAGAATTCAACTATATTATAAAGGAAGTCTACAAACTGTTCGCTTTTCACCTTGGAAATATTATCTTATTCATGTACAGAGGTTCTTCTGAAGGGTTACATGCTGGAATTTGGGGTTGATGTTAAAGCATTTTAATAGATTCATTTAATAGATTTCCTGTTTCAGAGCTGATTCCTCCAGGATTTCACTACCTTCTTACTTTCTAGGCTTTCAACAGTGCTCCAAACGCTTGATTACTGCAGTCAAAGCAAGCATGGCGAAGGTCTACTCTCACTGATAGAAATCCTGAACTGTGTCTTTGAAACAAGCAGCTTAATCTCCAAATCCATTTAAAAAATGGATCAGTAATGCAACACAAGAGTGCACAATTCATCTGAAGCTCAGCCAAAAGGTTTTAATGAGCAGCACAAACTGCTTTGGTAATTAATAATAATTTTAGAATAGTTAAATGAATTCGAAATGTAACCCCTGATGCTTCGTTTGTTCTCATCGCAGAAAAGAAATGAACTTTCAGAGCCAGAAGTGCCTCAGAGTATCTCCCTGACAGTTGTCTGACTGATACCGGAAGCAGTTAGTCTGTCGTCAGGGAGCGCACCAACATGGGAGGGTAATTTTCAGTTTGATAGTAAATAGAAGACCTGCAGGGCTTGGATAATGAGATGGTGGTGAAAGCTTTTTACCAAATCATCGACTGATGTGGTTTCCGCTGTGGACAGAAGCTCTTTTCTGACCCTCAGGGAAACAACAGAATGTTTAGAACACCTAATAAACAATTAATTCATCAATAAAGCTTCTATCATCTGACTTGCCGACTATGCTGCAGGAAAGATTCGCTGTATGGGAAGTTTCATGCTCAGGTCTCACAGTCAGAACTCAAGGAAGCAGTCCTGGATGGATTTATGTTACCAGTAAGGCCATGTGATTGGCTGTTTACAGGAAGACAACTTTCAGGAGAGTTTCATTTGCAGGAATCAAATCTATGCAGGAATCAAATGCATGAAAAATAAACCACCATATGGACGGAAGCTGGTGGTAATGGACCTACAACCAAACCAGAGAGCAGTTGTATTGGTTTCATAAAGACAAACTGATCTAACTTTATATATGAGTCCATAAGTCTTCACCCAGGCTGGTTCAGAGTCCTTTTGCCATGCTATTCATTTGTAGCAGGAGGCGGTTGGTTAACCCTTGCTTTTAGAAAGCATCGTCAATGCCTCCATTGTGAAAACAAGACTTCCACTGGTCTGCGTAGTGGTCTCCAACCCTGTTTCTCATGAGCTACCGCCCGCCCTGCTTGTTTTGCAGCTAACCCTGCTTCAGCAATTACTGGTCACATGGATCAGGTGTGCTCAGTCAATCAGAAACTGTGTTCAGCAAATACTGATTAGCAATACTGAGTGCCCCGTACAGGTTTGCCAATTTTTTGGCCACAGATAATCTGTATGTAGCTGTAAGGCCAGTTGGGACTAATGCTTTACAAATGCCTAGAGTGGCGTAAGGGAACCGTACAACAGCATCACCCATTTGTCATAGGTGTGTACAACTTACATAAGCCTTACGAATGCTTTGCAATACAATTAACACATATACGACAATGGAATATTCCATTTTCAACAATGAAAACTGCCTGCGCTTCCCTTAAGATGCGGTCACTCCTCTCTATGACCCTCCACACACACGACAATGGTGTGTTCCATTTTCAACAAGCCTCACTTTCAAGACACTTGAAAGTGATTTCTGCACATTCTTGAACTCCCCTTAAAATTAATTTTGAACCAGCTGTTCCTCTATGCAACCCAAAAACACAATCCCAGAAAACATAGACAGTTACATATAACCATAGCTTTCATTTCTAGCTATTTGTGCCTTTCTCGCTGCCAAATACTGTGATGTCCTGGGTGAATCAGAATGTGGAAAGTGTCATTCTAGAAGAGGAAATGAGAGGAAAATGATTAAATGAACAATCCAGACAATCAGCAGTGATTAAGGCAGAAAACACACTTTGGGCCAAAACATAACAAGTCAGAGTCATTTTTGGAACATTTATGCAAACACTGCATTACCAGAGAGAGCTCACACACTCAAAAGGTGTTTGTGTGTTACACAAAGCTGTCCTTTATTCGCCGGCACTTCGCTTGTTTTGATTGTTGCTTCGTTTGATTAATTTCCACTCGAACAGGCGCGATTACATGGATGGAAAATGGGAGGAAATGGTTTCTTTCATTGTCAGGATATCACACGCTGCTCTCACATCTCACAAGTGCTGAACCAGACGCTGTAATGAAAGGGCTGCGAGGAAGGATGAAGGGGAGAAACCGTCCTCTCGACGTCCCTGTTCTAATTGGCTCTTTTCGGCATCACAATCGAATCACTTAGGTGTCCCGTGACAGAAACACTAATGTTTAACATCCTATGTATTCACGCAGTCTCTTCACAATGGACGGCGGTGCGGTGAGTCCTCATCAAAACAGAAGGAAAAGACTCAATTTTTTACTTTGTGGTCTAAATATAGCTTCATTATACTACTGCTTAGAACGACGGTTTATCCTTATGGCTTCACCCTATGACAGGTCTGAATTCCAAAATATTCAAGTCTGGGAACCATTAGGCAGAGAGCCGTCCATCTTAATCTTGTTTAATGAGTCTTTAACTGATGTATGTTCAGAAAACTACTTCAACCATTTCAGTCTGGCAAAGGGCCAATTTCTCAGCACTAATGTCAATGATAAATGGTGTATACTTCTATCATGCTTTTCTACCTTCCTTGAAGGCCCAAAGTGCTTTCCTGTCACAATCCCATTCATACACTGATGGTGGCTCCACTGCCGAACACTGGGCCAACCTATAACTACCAGGAGGAATGTGGGGGTTCAGTGTCTTACCCAAGGACACTTGGACAAATGGGCTGCCAGGAACTGATCTTGCAATCTTCCAATCAGGGGTGAACCACTCTACCTCTGCACCGCAGGGGCGGCCGTGGTGCAGCGGTAAGGTGCAGGTTCGATTCCCGCCTTGCACGCCCATTAGTCGATGTGCCCTTGGGCAAGACACTGAACCCCACCCTGCCTCTGGTGGTAGGTTGACGCCAGTGTTCGGCAGCGGAGCCGCCATCAGTGTGTAAATGTGTGTGTGACTGAGTGAATGGGTCTGTGACTGTAAAGTGCTTTGGGCCTTGTAGGTACAAAAGCGCTATATAAGTATACGCCACTTACCACCACGGCCTTTATGCCGTATAGCAGCTTTATAAACCACCATTAGCCTTGAATACTGGTAACAGAGTATAGAGAACTCTTTGAAAGGATGTTAAAGCTGTTAATAAACCCTCATGATGTCACTTCTGGAACCAGCTGGAATGCGTTTACCACTTCGAGCTTCATGGTTGTAAAAATGAAACACATCTACCATTCCAACTAAAGCGTTGGATAAACTGAGTCAATCTTGCTTTCTGTCTGCATAATGACGCTCAGACTAAAAACACATTTCTGGATCAGCAGTTGACATCTTAACGACTTTTCATTGCTCTGTGCTCTTTAACCATGTGTATTCATTAATAATTGTACTCTTTTAGTTGTAATTTGTGTTTCTGTAACTCTTTGTTTTGTTTTTAGGATAGTTATTGGGTTTTAAGCACAATTGAGCAATCAAAACAGTCAGACAATGTGCTAGGACTACTCTACCAGAAAGCCTTAAGGGGGGAGCGAAAGGGAATTGGTCAGAGGAGTTGATGGGAAGAATTCATGAACACCAGATTTCATGCTATTAACTGTATATGAGAACTGGACTGAGTCAGTGTGACATCACTCATTGCAAATGGTGTGCAATAAGTTGAATGCAGTTACCATTTTTATGCAATATGGGCCCATATTGGAACCCAACCAAGTCAGTGGGCAGTGATCGGTCCGAGTCATTGTTTCTGTGGCAAGCACAATCAGGACTGAGCTTATTGGAAGGCCACACCCCTACCATCTGAAAGAATCTGTCAGTTCAGCGTTTCGAATACTTTTATGCAGGCATCTGATTGGTCAGTTTATAAATTGAAAAACTTTTGCTATAAAAAAAAAATATCATTAAAAAATCAGGATCATCAAGAACATGTTAAAAACGGCAAGAATTGTTATTTTGACAAATACAACGACTGAACAACAGCTGTTTATCTTTCTATAGAAGTCTGTGGAATTTTGCCTTCTTGGAGGCAGCAGGTTCTTCTTGTTTGGAACACCAGGGGGAGGGGTCACTCAGTCCAGTTCTCATATACAGTAAATTTTTCATCCGTAAAGTGAACTGTCAAGTTTTTTGTAAACAAAAGTATTTTAAGTGTGCCTTTTATGACAGATTGTTTTTGTGAAGCACCTTAAATGTTTGGTGTGTGAGATGCCTCCCTAAATGATTGATCTCAAGCACATTTTAGTTTTGATGTTTTTGCTGCTAAACTGTATAGGTTTGAAGGCTGCAGCAGACAGACCCTGCTTTTTCCTCGGTTGTTTTCATGGTTCTGATACAGAAAACAGGGATCCTTCCGAACCGGGTTCTGCACACACTTTCTCTTGTTTTTACTGAGATCCATCCAGATCCAGTGACTCCCGTGGAGTCGTGAGTGTTTGCAGGCCTCCTGCTGGGAACCCTCATTGTTTCTGTGAGGAACAAGTGGTCAAATTGACCTCATGGAAAATCGATGCCACTGGAGGACTTCAAATACGGCTGCGTTCTACTTTCATGAGGGTAAAAAGACATTAAATTATGTGCACCCCCCCATCTGTGACCGGTACTGAGCTGCTGATGACATGATCAAAGTTTGCCATAGAGAAAGCATGAAAGCAGCAGAGGTAGACCGGCTTCCTACCTCTTGCAGACCCTGTCTGCCCCCCCCCTTCTGAGAGTGGCTCGTCTGATGCAGCACAAACGTACAGTTTGTTCCTGTTCAGCCTTAGATTTGCAGCAATAAAACTCAACAGGGGGTGTTTTTTTATGTTCTTTTTTCCTTTTGGGTATAAAGAATGTGACCCCCCTGCTGGGCATTAAAAGCTTGGCTCAAAATGACTTTGTGTAATGTGGGGTGTTGGACTCAGGCGCTCAACAACAGAGGAGGAGTTGAACAGTTTATTGAAAAGAAATTGCAGATCTTAGAGTTGAGCAGGGCCGGATCCGAGAGCAGGAACAAAGCTGGTTCCAGAGAGCTGGGGCAGAGATTGGTTTGAGAGCTGGTTCTGAGAGCTGGGGCAGAGCTTTTTTTTCCCCCCAATGTTTTTCTCTCTAATTTTTCATGTGTCAGTGCATATTTTAAGGGCTCTCCTTCTTTTTCCTTTAAAATATGGATGTGCTTGTTTGAGCATTTAGGTGAACGTGTGAAGCTCAGAGGAAGGAGCAAAGAGAAGGAAATAAAGAACGGTTCCCAACCGACCATAGTTTTTGTTAATGGTCTGTTCGGTTCATGCGTGATGTCAAAAAGAAAAATGACTTCCAGCATCACTTTAAAGAAACAACACTGAAGGACATTAGAGTATTTCATTTTGAAGCAAGAGTGACTGTTAACATTTAAGAGGATTTCCAGCCTTCTCACATCTTGTTTAGTGCATCGACAAAAAAAAAAGGCATTTTCTTCACAAACAGAAACATGACTGCATTGGGGTTTTGATTCATCAAAATCACAAAACTTAGGAAATAAGACGATATAAATAAAAGATTGGTGGCTATAATAAATGTTGCCATGTGAGATAAGATGGAAATGCTAAGCACGGTGGTGGGAGAATGATAAATCTAGCTTGATGATCTTATTTTCCACTATGAACAAAAACCTATTCATGCTTCAATGCATAAATATTCAGTTTTGATCGAATTTGGCAAAAACCTAATCAAAGTAAAGCAATATTGTGAAGGTGATGTCTACAAACACCAATTATCATTTACATAAGCTATGATATCTAACTATTTCATTTTCACTATTTCCCAAAAACCTAAATGTCTGTTTTTTCTGATTAAAACCGTTCAAAAAACAGCCTCCTAATCTTTTTCTGTCTCGGACTAAAACTGAAACATGATTCAATCTGTAATGAGGTCATTTAAAAACTCCTTTACAAACAACTAGTTTGAACTTTTTAATTTAACGCTTGAGTGAATTCTTTAACTCATGTTATAATTAAGTCATTTAATTCAACAAGGCCCTGGATAAGATGTCTATTAGCGGCTAAAGGTTAAATCTCACTGTTGAATTGAGAAGAACTCCAAAGAGGAAACAATTTATAGTCAATCTTTACTGCATTCTAAACATAGTGTGGCTCTATAATGTGTCAGCATAGCTCCCTCTCAGAATGGAAATGGAAGTGGAAACAAGTTTATTTCGAATATATATATATATATATATATATATATATAAAACAAGAGAATATAAAGAGAACGTTCACACTCTGGAAAAAAAAAGAAAGTGATAAATAAAAAAAAAACCTTGTTATAAACACAAAAAGTTTTTTTTTTCTTCTTTCTACATATAAGCACATATTATAAACAATTATACATATTCGAAAAGTAGAAGTATAAACTTATATAAACTCACCCCCTATTCCTCATCAATATTAATTACATTAGCAAGCAGCTTCTTTATTTATATACAATGTTTTATGATATAATCTATGTAGCTATAAAATATAATAATTTTCATAGATTACCATCATAAATACTGAACATAAATTATCATTGAAAAATACTAAAGATAAAAGATAAAAATACACACATATTTTTACATATGTATACTTACATACATATGTACATCTAATATCCATCCGATATATTTGAATATCGTTTTAAAATCATATTTTTATATGCGGGATTACTCTGACCAGGAGGCAGACCTGTACCTTTAAAGACCCAATCCGATGAAAATTGTGTTTGTTTGTTTTTTTTTTACATGTTCTTGTGGCATTTTTTTGAGTATTTCTTTAATCAAATTGTTGTGAATCAGGAGCAGATGAAAAAATGCTGTTTGACAGAGACTGTAGTTGTGATTGTTAATAGGATCCTGCCAGAACTGGAGGATAACCCGCTAAACCCGCAGCGGTAGCAGAAAGTTTAATAAAAAAGTGTAGCTTTGGAGACAGCAATGTTGCATAGCATGATGCAATTTTTCTTTAAAAAAATTCAGAAAACAGTTCAAAAAGTAAAACGCCTAAAGTATTTCTATGTAAATCAGTGATAGAATTTGGCTGGTAAATTTTTTAAAAATCAACCAGCCAACTTTGACGATAACTCAAAAGTGAAAAGGTGAATTCATAATGAACTCCTGCTGAAACTCTGTCCTAGAAAACTATCACAGGTTTTTGATTTGGGTTAAAAACGCCATAATCGTGAGAACGCTTTTACAATAAATTAAAAGATAATCAGAGTGGGACTTTAAGGCCGAGTCCAGAACTTTTTCTTTTACTTTTTAAAATCATTTGTCTATATGTTGATAACACCTCTGGATGTATGCAGCAAGCCCCCTGCAGTGGCCGGGTCCACATCTTGATTCTGGTGACCTTATTGGAGCCTGGAGTAGCCAAAGGGCTGCCGCTTGGTTTGGACAAGTGGGGTACAAAGTGGGTGGCAATTAAATTATTATTTTAAAGGGATTACATCAGGTTTTGACTAAAAAAGACATTTTTCAAGAAGGGGATAGATCCACACCTGCAATTACATTTTTTCCATGTGTAGAAATGAAGAATATTTATTCCTGCGCCTCAACACTGAAAAACAATTTGAAATATGTCTTAGACACTAGTACAATTATTACATCTGCTAAGGTAATTTAATTCGATTAAATGAAAAAAACATTTTTTACACTAAAAGTTAAATACTGTTTCAGACAAAACATGTTTTGTTGATAAACAGGTAATTTCTATCTGAAAGATTGCCATTTTGGTAAGACCGATGCAAAAGTTCTGTTTTTAAAATCCAAAGCTCTTTAAGTTGATAGAAGATGTTTGCAAAACTATCAGAACAATAAAAAGCTGTCTTTGCATGGTTGAAGATTTGGACGTACTATGGGACCATTCATGAAGTCATCTTCATCCATTTTAACCCGTCAAAACCTGTTTGTTAATGTTTTGGGGTCAATGGGTTGCTGGAGCCTATCCTAGCTATTGTTGGGCAAAGGCGGCGTACACCCTGGACAAATTGCCAGTCTGTTGTAGGGCCACACAATCACACACATGCACACTTAGGGGCAACTTAGAGATACCGGTGAACCTATGAAGCATGTTTTTGGACTTTGGGAGGAAACCGGAGTTCCCAGAGGAAACCCATGCATGCATAGGTAGTACATGCAAACACCACAAGAAAGGAATTAGCGGGGATTTGAACCAGGGCTAACCACTACCCCACCCAGCACCCGGAGTCATGTCCATGTTATTTTTTTACAGCAAACCTTTGTACCAGTCTCAGGGTAAAAGTAAGCATTTTGGGCTCCATCAACACTGACAGCAGCGTTGTTGTCGTGGCAACAGAAAAGAGCTTGAGTACATGTTTGTGTATGAAGTTAAAGGAGTCCAACATGCTTCTTCCTCACCTGACTCTTCCTCAGTCTGCACCAGTTCTCCTCTGTTCAAGTTTCTTGATTAATTGTTCCAGCTTAGCTTTTAAGCAGCTGTTAATCAATTTTAAATGTAACTTCTCGTCAGGTTCATGTGAGCACTTCACATCCTGTTTATCCTATTCTGCCATTTTCCCCGTCAGGGTGCCACTTCACGCAAATCACACCGCTGCAGAGCAGCAAGAACGGTGCTGGGATCTTCAGGTCAGCTGCACCTGCTCCTGTCATTAGACCCACAGGAGGGGATTCAAGACCCAGACACACAGTTCCCCTTCAGCACAAGGAAGTTCTTCAACTTTTTGGAATCACAAGGAAATGAGCTAGTGATGTTCTGTAGGACATCATTTGGAAGTGCGTAATGGTAAGGGTTTACCTGCTGGCCGTGATAAAACACGGCGAGGAGGAACATGGCCATCAGAAGCAAGGACGTCTCTTTGGTTCCGAGGAAGTTTCTGTTGAACAAAAAGAGAAAGAAGTTTTTTATTAACTGGTTTGCAGCAAACACTCCAATAAGAAGAGACCGTGGACTGATAGCGATGGAAATTGGTTACGATGACCCTCAAATCGAATGTGAAACTACAGAGTCAAGGACTCTCGATTGGATGTAAAGCCTCCATGTTTATTTTCAGCCAGCATGCAGAAATTCTGTTTACAGGGATTTTAAATCACAAAAATAATCACTGGTTTTCTTTCAGATTGTGTGTTCAGCTGCTGATAGAAACCTCGAGTATCAAGCTGCTCTCCCTCTGAGGGAAGAATCAAGGCGTCAAACAGATAAGGCGGTTCAGGAAGCACATGAGCTGAAGCTGACGCCGCCTCAAAACACACAAGTCCTTTATTCTATTCAAAATGCCAGCTTTCACCTCAGAATCATGCACAAAGCTCCAAACTGCTTAGTCTGTGCACCAAAAATGTGCTAACAAATGAGAAGAGCACGAAGACGGAAAATGAAAACCAACGATCCATGAAAATCACCCATGATTTCTGTAGCTGTTTCCTGGGGGCCCCCAATGTGCTTTTGTGATCATGTAACCTATGATGGTGAAAGAAGGGCATATCATATGGCACATACACACTATTCCTATACTATAGAGAGCTTCATATTCACATTCATATGCTGATGGTGGCAGAGCTGCCAAGCAAGGCACTAACCAGACCACCAGGAGCAAAGTGGGACTTAGGGACACTTTGATTTATGGTCGGGCAAAGTGGGAACCAAACCTGTGACCTTCCTGATCAAAGGACACTTGCCCTTCCATTGTATAATTGCCAAAGCACGACAATTTCAGAAAAAAAAAAAAACAGTAGAATGGTCAGTCTGCTAATGTCCACTGAGACACAAGTAGATGTGTTTCCATGACGATGAAATTGGGAAAATTAGATTTGTGATGATAAATTCGGAAACAGGACCATTTAGAAAAAACATTTATCGAAAAAACGTTTTTGCGCCTGGAGGAGGTTTTTGGAGGCGTTTCAAAATTGATGTATTTTGCAAAACTGCAATAGAAACCCTTGGTTTAAATTAAATGAGTCAGATAACAATAGCAAAGCACTTCTTGTCATGCAAATGATTGGATCCAATAACCACAGTTTCCCAAAATCACTTCATCCATACCCGCTCCCACATTAAGACCGGTCTATACTTCAAATCATAAATTCATATCCACAATTGCATGAACTAGTACGTACTAATGTTGCTTAGATTTGTTTGTGACTGTCCACGATAACTTTGACGAACTTCTGAGTGGCGTTTATACTTTTTAAGCAACACAATCTTCTCCAAGGTTTATTTATAACATGAACGAATTCCTGCTCTTTCACTTAGTGCGTCTGCAAAGGCGCTGAGGCAGAGGAGGGTGGTGTGTGCGTTCACTAAGCAGAAAAAGGCAATACAGAGGCGGAGAAAAAAAGAGGTGAATCACATTGTCTGGTTTAGTGTAAAATATGAAATATACTGTATCCATATGAGATATAAGATCTTTCCAGTCTTATTTTTTATATTGTCTGCTCTCTGTGCCTGAAGTGTTAAACTTCTTCAGTTAAGTTTTCTTCGTCTTCAGTGTTAAAAAGACATGTTTCTGGACAGAGTTGCTCGGTAAACGCGTACTCTAGTCACTTAAAATAAATGCACGTTTAATAACACGACTGCAGTGCAGACATAAAAATCCAGCTGCAAATGTCACATTCTACAGCGACAGGGGGGATGATGATGAGCGCCAGTGCTGTGGCAGCAATTTGAATGCATCTGCATTAAATCAATGTTCACATCGGTCACCATGTGACATTGTTTGTGTTTATTTGGATAATTATGATTTCTGGAAAACACTGTACTTGCGAAATTGTGTTTTTGCGCACATGTGTAATGCAAACGCAGCAAGTGAAGACAGCTCTGATGGAAAAACCTCCAAGACATGACAAACAGTGACGATGATGGAGCAGTTTAACCCTTGTGCTATCCTATGACCCCCACCCTTACATTGACGTGTTCTCCCTACCATGACAAAGGTGGATAAAGGTGGAGAGGATTTCATGTAATCCATGGACACCAGTGATGATCACAAATCATTGAAGAAAAAAAGTTCAGCGCACTGTCTAGTGGGTCTAGATGACCCAACTCCCAATGTTAAAGTGCCTAGGATAACACAAGGGTTAAAGAACTCTGCTGATCACGTAATGCTCTGGAGCTTAATCGTGCAACGCCATGACCACAGGGGTGTGGGACAATGTAAACGTAAACCAAACTACAAACTCATTTGTGCTCTTTGAGGGAAACTATAAGTGTTAATGCAAAATATGTTTTTAGCTTTATAAAAATAACAACTATATTTTACTGAAAGGTTTCACTTAGGTGCTGTTGGCACTCAAACTTCTCCTTTTCACTTACTGGTAGATGGTAACTCGAGAAGAAAAGGAGCATATCTAAGTCCAACTCCAACCATATGTTTATCTGTTGTAAAACTCTTACCTGTGCTCTTTTAATTATGATTATGCCGTTTTTGGCCAAACTCAAGCAAGAGTTTGTTAGAAATTCGCCTCTGAGTTGTGGCATGGAAGTAACCCTGCGCTGATATCCCAGCATTCCTTTATTTACACTCTCTCCCGCTAGCTTACAGGCACTCACAACCCAAAGCTAACATTAGCATGACAAAAAAACCATAGCAAGGAATATTGGACAGTTTTAAGCCAGAGGTCAGCTCAGGCCACCTGAAGACATTAACAGATCTCTTTGTCTGCAAGTGGATGCATCAGCATTGGAGTGGAGCAGGGAGACTTTGGCTCGCCAATGGCAGTTGCTGCATCATTTTTCAAAGTGTGGGTTTTATCTGCTCCTGATACATCACCATTTGAAAAAACAAATACTCTGAAACTCAGTTTAAATCTTAAAAAATCTTTTTTAATGTCCTCCATTAAAAAAAAATACCAAAAGAACATGACAAAACAGCATTTCTACTGGAGTGGCTCTTTAAGATTTGTAAAAGAATGATGTTTGGGTTCAGGCCTTAATGTTATGGTGTGACTGGACAGCAGGCCAACAGTGAAGAGGAGCTACACATGAGGCCTAGTGAGGATTGAGTCCTTAAGTCCTTTACTGAGGAGCAGACTGTAACTCTTAGTCTGGTTGTAGTGTGAACACCACCCGTCCTTAACCCCTTAACATCAGAGATGTCGACAGTGAAATCTAAATATATCTAGTTTACCAATAGAACTGACTTTCATGTTTGAAGGAAATGTTTAATTTTGGTCTGTTAGAGAAGAAGCAAAACTTTAAAATCCTAAAATTAGTTTTTAGTCTAATTGGAAAGTAATATTATGACAAAAAATACAGAATCGGGTTTAAATTAAAAAAAGGATTACAATGTTACATAAGAGCAGCATTTTATGAGTCATAGAAAAACTGTCTTAATTGTTTCAGATTATTTTTGCTATTTCAGTAACCATCGAGATATCTCCAAAGAAAACCAACATGCAGATTTTGTGCCTCTGAAATGCAAAGTTTGAAAACAATTTAGAAACATCATATTCACCGTTTTCAGAATTGCTGCTCTGCAGACAGCCTTCACATCCCGACTATATTCAGTGGGTTTGGGGCTTTGAGTGTCATCTTCAAGTAAAATTTGAAAATATTTTCTATGTGCTTGTGCGTTTTTAATTTCATACATTTTAATATGGGAGTTGTGGTATTTAAATTGACCATAGGCCACATTCGGCTTCCCAGCCACACTTTGGACATGCCTAACTTAAGTTATGGAATTTTGCTGCTCGCAGAACCAGTTATGATGAATAAACAGTATATTTCACATCATCTCACAGGTATTATTAACTTGTAGAACTTGAATTATTGCAGTCCAAACATGAGGTGTGTAAAGACTACATGGGAGAGCGCGTTCTTCAGTTGGTCTCTTACTCTGTGTTGTGATGGACCGTGTCGTAGCGGATGAACAGCGAGGTGTAAAAAGCCTCCGTCAGCAGCGAGTAGATGGCGATCATCAGCAGCAGCACAGCCAGCTTCAGTACAGAGTTCAGGCGCAGGAACACAGCGCAAGTGACCATCGCCAGGACTCCTGTGAACACAAAATACTGGAAAAGGCAAAAGGAGACAGTCAGCTTCATCAAGAAGGTCAACAGAACAGGACACTGACGTTTGAAACGTTTCAGTTTTTGACAAATATTTTGTCTGACCAACTTTAACCCTGTAAAGCCCACAACATCAGGGAGTTGACCAAAAATTTAATTTTTTTTGCAATCAAAATTTTTTTTTAAAATTCCTTTTATTTTAATGAGATATAAGTAGTATCAATTATGATCTGTAGGGCATTTTGTTAAGTTAAGTTATTCGCTCACAACTATGTTAGTTTAAGATGCCAAAACACTGGCATCTCCTTTACCCACTTCTGATCCACACATTTTTAACTGTATTATAAATAATTACAAAAACAATACAAGAGTTATTCTCTCCATAAACTTTTGAAAATTTTTAAAACTTCCCACCAAAAGTGTTTTTGAGATTTCATGGAAGAAGTCATTTAAAAAATGAGCAGGAAAAGCCCTTTTAGTGCCCCTAATGGAATGATTATGTGCTACAGGGCGGAAAATATCGACCACGTTCTAAACAAAGAGGTTTTAGGGAAAGTTTGGATCATGCTAATGAGATAGGGGTCTCAAAAATGTGCATCAAATACGAATGATTATGTAAGGGTTAATGGCTGACGAAGTGTGCATTATCAGGAATTAACGCACGCCTTGGACGCCTGAACTGTCCGACGCGAAGCAGATGCACACTTCAAAGGCCATTAACCCACTTATACCATGATCACTTACAAAAGAAATAAATATTCAAACACTTTTTAGTACTTTTCTTGTTATTTTTTCAGTTTGAATCGCTTTTTTAACTATTTGTTACGTGGTGCGGCGCTGTGACAACGTGGCTCAGCCTGCACGGACCTCGAGTACAGCGGCAAAGACAAGCGATATACAGTACAGACCAGAAGTTTGGACACACTTTCCCATTCATCTGAATGAGAAGGTGTGTCTGGTCTGTCCTGTATATGCTGATTGTCCCGATGGGTCAAATAAAGCATCATTTCAGAAAGAAAGTTCACCTCTTACTGCTTGTTTTTGTCTAGATGATGAAGCAAAAGTTTGTTTGTGACCGGAACTTCTTTTTAGGTGTGCGTTATCACTGTGCATTATCACTTTTTAATGCACACCCAACAGCCAATCAGAATCGAGAAATTACCTATAACAGAACATTTAAAAAAAAGTATGTTCTGATATTTTGCTCTCTGCGGTATAGTGGAGTATGAAAATATTGCATGATGTAAATATTGCAATAGTTTTTGCTTCCATCACAAGCGTCCCTGGTTTTGTTGCAACTACAAATTAATGTCCCCTGCAGCTCTTATTTGTTGGCAGGAGCTTTTTTAGACCTTAGGAGGATGTTTGTGATGAATAAATGCAAACACACATGGCTCAGAATCAGAGCTATATAAATGGGGTTCCTTCTCTGACTCCATCAATCAGCTGCATATTGTGTGAGCAAAGGAACATAATGGATAAGTTCTGCACGACGTTCTGATGGCTCCATCACTCGCCGGTGCCGCAGGCGGAACCGCCTTCTGGGGGCCGGGCAGTTGTCTGGGATGCTTCATTTATCATTTTTGCCTCCATGCAGAGGAGGAGGAAACACAACAGATGGACTCGACCGTGAAAATTCGAAACCTGGTTGAGCCGGTACCTCTGGGTAGAAGCAGATGTCTGGGATGGAGGCAGACTCATTGTACGTCTGGTTTCTGAAGTTGCTGGACTTATCGAAGTCACACCACAGCTGTGGGAAAAAAAAGGCTGGTTACCACTTCAGAAATAGCTCTGTCACACATTCCAGTCATCACCATTTTTGTCACCTGTTATTTTAGGTAATGTTCTGCTAGCGATGTCTAAAAAAGCACTAAATCTGTGTACGATTTTTGTGAATATTTTCCATTGTGCTGAAAAAAAATGAGAAAAATCATAGTTTCTAATAAAAAAATAAAATGCATTAATGAAATCACAATTAGTTAAGGTGAATCTTAACACATGAATTGCAGCACTAACTATTTCAGCCATGTAAAACTAAAGCTGTGTGTAATAACAGTGTTTTAACAAACTCATTTGACAGTTTGAAATTTTCCAAACTCCAATGAACAAAGACCAAATAATGTTAAATTAAATGAAACTAATCTTTCCAGAACCGTTCCTATTTATCAATTCTTCTAAATTGTTTTTGTCTTAGATTGAAAGGGAAATAAAAAACATTCCTGGGAAAGCCACACCCACTTTCTTTCCTGCCCTTTCATTCTAAGAGAAACCCCGCCCACTCTCTTTTTATCCTCTGGGAAGCCACACCCTACACAAATGAAAGGGTGGGCGTGGCTTCCCATGAAACAAAGCTTTAGGTAAAAAGTTACAAAATGTACGTTTTCCTTCATTTGTTTTTGAAGGTTTTAGCACTTTTATGAGTGAGATGATCATTTTTAGGTTTAGACGAACAACCAAAAGGCCTGACAAAGTTCTGTTCTTAGTAGAGCTTATGAAAAATAAAAAAATGTTGGCTAGCTCAACAACTTTTTAAAAAATACCTAGTTTATGTTGCCATCGATACATTACCTAGACTAACAGTAGTCGGTCTGTCCTTTGTTGTGTGCAAACTATCAAATATACACATTAAAGCATTAACAATTTTAGAATTTTAATATATGAGCATAGTTTTATGATTTTACCCAGTAAACCCTGTTTTTTGATTGTACAGTTTGACTGTTTAGGGGTGCAGTGAGCTTCATCCATTGTGTGCCCTTGGACAAGAACATTTGTGCTACTGCCTGTGTAGCCCCAATGGGCCCAAGTCTGGGTCCCCCTATGCCGGTTCCAAGCCCGGGTAAAATACAGGGTTGTGTCAGGAAGGGCATCCGGCGTACACATCTCAGTGAAAGCTGATTTGCTCTGCCGACTCCTACAGGGATATTCCAGCAGGAGAATGCCCTTGTTTCATGTCTAACCATGTAAAAATCTAATTTCATAACAAACACTGAGCATTCATACTGATTGATTGTTGAGTGAGTGACTCACGATATTGATCATGGCTGCCAAGAAGTTAATGAGAATTGAGACAAAGATGATGACGTTCCGTGCAGCGTAGGTCTCGTTTATCCAACAGCAGGTTTTTCTTAAGACCAGTGGCAGACACTTGTAGTCCTCTGCCGTTGTAACTAGGATCAAGCAGGAATGGAGGACGATGAGGATGGAAAACTGGATCACCATGGTAACCTTGCTGCAAAAACAATGACAGGTGTGCAATTCAATTAAAAAGTTTAGTCTCCCACATAGAAACTGACATCCAAGCTAAAACAATTTAATTCTGCAGATCTGTAGCTGTATATCACACACTTCCTGAGTTACTAAAATGTAGACTTTCTATGGAAGCTTAGAAAAAACAGGAACGTTTAGGAAATCAGAGTTTTTACCTCTAAAACAATGTGGATTTTGTGAAAAAAGACAAAAGTCTTTTCTTAGTTGATTCAAAGGGTAAAACTTGCATTTTACAAAGAATCATAACACACAGATTAAAATAATAAAGGCCTTTATTCTTTGTAACTTTGATGATTAAGGCTTGGATGTGATGAAAATGCAAAAATTTGTGTCTAGAAATTAGAAGACTGAAAAGTTTTAACCCTGGAAACAGGTGGCGTCACGAACAAATCAGGTAACTAACCCTTTGGAACTCAGTTTTTGTCTACTTTTGACTTTTCCTCTGTATTTTCAATTTGATTAGTATGCTTATCTGGTGTAATTTTAATCAGCAAAACCTCACATATTTGTCACTAAGTTTATTTTGTCATTTCTCCATGTTGCATTAACAGACTCCTTCTAATAATTCCCTCTGGAAAAAAAGGGATTATTTTGCTGTCGAAACCCGTTCATCAAACTGTTTTTAGAAGATGCAATGAAAGTTTTAGGAGTAATTTCATTTAAAAAACAAAAACAAAGGTTTGTAACAAATTAATTTGACGTATTTTTTTCCAGAAGAATGCAAGAAAAAAAAAACTGTTCCCAGATTTCTTTTTCACAGATAAATAAAAAGTTTCTGTAGAGACACACAAAAGGTCTCACACCTCCATGATGTGACCTTTCTGTTGTCATCCAGACAGTGACTGTACTTCAGTCTGTCTGGGTGACTTCAGCTTCCAGGCAGCTCAAAAGAGTTTTTCTTCTGGATGATCTGCTGTCCATATCCTTGTCCTTATTATGTCAGTGAAAATAAATAAAAGAAACAATGTCTATTGGAGTAGAGTTTTATCCAGCTGGATTTCAGATCTCCAGATCTCCTAAACTGCTGGCCTCCTGCTCCTTATTCTCTCTTTCAATCAATAAAATCAAAAAAATATTAAAATAAATTGAAGTTTATTTTAGATGTAGTTTTATCATGGTGATCTCAGTATCGCTCCGTAGGACGCCCTTAGGCGCCTATCAGTTCCAAAGTATTAACTTCAAACACCTGCAAAGGTTTGAAGAGCCTTTAAATGGCCACAGTTCTTGAACAGATTTTATTTTTTGAATTTAGGGGAGCATCCCTAAGAGTGGACTGAGGCTGGAGTCTTTATATCATGACCCACTACAGTTAGTTAACAACAGACTGTATGTACTGTACCCCCCACTCTCTCCATAATAGCCATATACACCTTGAAATAACTGTGAACTGGACTTTGCATTGCTGCACATCAACTATTGCTACACCTGTGTACACTGAATGTCTTATTTTTGTTTAGTCCTTGCTGTGTTTCTATTTGTACTGATGTTGCACCTTGGTTATTTATTTAGTGGGTATATATTTGGTAAATTTGAGGTGTTATTTTTTTCCAGCTTTAAAATAATTAGGGTGATTGTCGATGCTCCAAATGCAATTTCGTTGTTTTAATGACAATGACAGATAAATAAATGTCAAATCTTGAAATGGGTTAAGTTGCTTCTGCACCAGAGACACCGTTAAGGCCCGTACACACCGGGACGAATATTCGCCAGGCTTTATTCGCCAGCGTTTTTCGCCACGTCTTTTGTGTTCACACCCAGGTGATTTTCGCTGATGATGGGCGGAGCCAACATGCAATTTCATTCCCTGACATTAGATGGCGCTTAATGTAAAACAGAAATACTCCTGTACACAAGGTGGTCACATTTCACTCAGAAGAAGAGAGCCAGTATTTACGCGCTTGTCAGAATCATACAAAGAAAACGTGAACATTTCAAGCACCAGTAGCTCCAGCTCCAGTTCCAATGATGAAGAAATTATTGTTCTGTTGAATGATGAAAGACGCCGGAAAAGACGCCGATTTTGGGTACATCCCATAGTTATGAGAAGAGAAGAACATGGTGAGTTTTATCGACTGGTACAAGAGCTGAAAATGTATCATGAGCGTTTTCGGGGATATTTTAGAATGTCCGTCATTATTTCTTTGTGGCAGTGTAGACGCTACTTGGCGTCTATCTTCTTTGCTGGTTTGTGTGCTCAGAAAGGCAGTGTTGTGTTTGAGCGCCCCCAAGTTGTGTTTTACTGTAACTTCAGAAGCTCCAGACACGTGTGCAAAAGCGCCATTCTCATTGGTTATATAGTTTTTGACGCGACACGTCAAACCAAAAAAACGAACCTGAGGCGTTTTTTAAAAAGTGACGCTTTGACGCGTGGCGTTTTTCGCATCAGTATGCACACTCACATTGGTGCCCTTTGTTTAGTCACTAGGCGTTAAACGTCGGCGAATATCGCGCGTGAAATTCGTCCCGGTGTGTACGGGCCTTCAGAAGAGTCTTTCCTGGGCTAAATAAATACAAACATCACTGTTGGTCAGTGGTCTAAAGTCACGAAACAAGTAAAGTTTGTATTTTATTTTAGTCCTCCAGACTAGTAGACCTTGAGAAGAATGTCTCAGAGAGAAAACTTTTCTCTAAGGGAGAGAAGCTTTCTGAAATGCACAGTCAATGCAGCCTTCAACCAGGAGATTCTAGAGCACTTTACCCCACTTTCTCCTGACAGGCTGTGTGGATATAGGGATTTTATTTTCCAGCAAGACTTAGAACCTGCATATACTGTCATAGGTACCAAAAGCTGCAGTTCCTGTGCTTGATTGGCCAGCAGGCTTCCCTGACCTAAACCTGAAAGAAAATCTATGGGCTTTTGTCAAGAGGAAGATGAGAGACACAAGACTCAACAATGGAGATGACCTGAAGGCAGAGCAGAGCAAACTGGGCTTCCAACACACCAGCACAAAACAACAGGCTGATAGCTTAGAAAATCACATTTTTTTAGATTTACCTGTATTATACAATTACTAGTGAAGACTTTTGTATGGTCTAAAATTTAACCAGCATTTTATTTGATGTCGTAGATAAATCTCAACTGTTGTTCTTTGTACATTTTTTATACAAAATATTAGAAATGGATATTTATTTTTATATTGTACATGCTCCAAAAATGCTGAATTGCTGTTGCTCTTGCCAACATTTAAAGTGAGCCAAATCTACCCACGGTGATATTTAATGATAATTTTACGTTTTGATCTGCAAAGTCTTTCCAGCCTCTTCCCCAACCTGAACATCCAACTAACCACCAGTGATTGGTAGACAGCTCCGCCCCTCTCTTTATGTAAGTGTCCAAAACACAGTGTCAAAGGCCACCTGAAGGCCACCTGGACTGACCACAAAGCTGAACATCAACCTCCTGCCTTGGGTGCACTGATGGACACCCTCAGTGGTGTTTGTTTTGGACAAATTAACAACCGCAGAAGTCAAACAACAGAACCCAACCATGTTTAGATCAAACCATTTGAGGTCCCACTGTTGTTGTCTAAGGGCACTTCGATATCTCCCAAGAGGACACTGGAGTCTACCAATTGGGAGCTTGCTAGCATCCACTCCTTTCCAGACCACAAGTACTTTGAAGTGCTGTTTGACCCATAGGCCAAAACCACAGACAGAGACTTATCCTGAAAGTGCAGGGACAAAACCCTCTTGCCCACTGGCATGAGCAACACTTGGTGGCCGAGCTGGGGGTTCATGATAAAGATCACGCAAGCCTGCTGCCTTTCATTGTGAGCACCTCAAGAATGAGGGTGAAGGTGACCAAAACTATATCCAGCTAAAACCCTACCTCCCTCTGAATGTGATAACATCCATATCCTAAAAGTCTAATTCCATGACTAAGAGTTGGGCCGTTGAGCCACATGCCTTTGATCGCCACCCAACCACATTGCACTAGCCCCCCACATGGTCTCCTGTAGGAGCTGGACGCACAGAGGTGTGATTCCATGTCATCCCTGTAGGCTGGATCTGACTGGGGGTCCATGGGAAAAGCCATTCATTCCCTGTTAACTTAGAAAATCTATATAGATGGTAAATGAAATATATTTTCTGTTCAAATGGTCTTCTTTTGTAAAAAGCTCTCCGGCAGCTGTTTTTGATGTGCAATTGGCATTGTTGGCATTAAAAACTATTTGAGTTTAACACGTTAAAAACGTGATAAAGCTGACACATTAAACTTAAGTAATATTTCCACAGTGTCCTTCCTCTTACCTGGCAGAGGGAAGCAGGTTTTGAATGGTTGTGATGTAGATGAGGACAATGAAGGAGCAGACCAGGTTGGACTTGAAAACCTCGTCCCGCATCTGCGAGTACTGCACAGTAAAAAGGAGAAAGAGAAAGAAAGAAAGGGGGGCAACGGGAGACAAAGTGAGGGGCAGATGGAAAAACAGGTTTTCAGACAAACTGAGAAGACTGAACAAATCGAAATGCACCGAACACGTGGATGCACGGCCACAGAAGCATGCGACAGGTCAAACACAAGCGTTAGAGAGAGACAGGAGCTGGTGGGTTAGCTGTGGCGTCCTGGGGAAGGTGCAAAGCTGACAGACACGATGCTAGCTGTGAGCCTTTAGCTGTTAGCTGACACATAAATAGAGAGCAGTGTGGTTAAAAAAAAAAAAAAAAAAAACGGCCAACTCTGGAGCTAAACCTGACAACCTACATGTCATTGAATAACTGTACAAAACTTTTAGAGCTGCTTTAATGTGAAAACAATTTCACTTTAACATTTTGTAATTATTTAAATCTTGAATTGCACTTGATCTTGAACTTCATTAGCTTCACCCTTTTAAAAATGTAGCTGGAGTGACATTGGTTATATCTGAATTCCTTCACTACTCACTACATAGGGCACTATAAAGTTTGTTTGCCATTTTGTAGTGCTGTCTGAATCTACAATTCCAAAATCCCAGAAGTCTCTGCGAAAAACCAGTGTGCATCCATGCTCACTAGATTGGTAAATATAGACCACAATGCATTGCGTTTGAACAATTTTTGCAAAGAAAATTTATTTAAATGTATGTTTTAATTAAAATATTTATGTTTTCCTCTACAGAACCCAGTGGATTCATAAATGGTCGTCATTAAACCCTCATATCAATTAGATTTTCACTTTGTAAAATCGATTATATCATATTCGCCGTTTAAAAAAACAACAAAAAAAGTGACGGTGGTGTCTGAATTGCTTTTAAAATTTAGAGTACTACTTAGTCCCGCACTATATAGTTCTTTAGTAGTTATGGATTAGTGTGGGAATTTTGACATAGCCTTTCTTTTGACACTTAGGTAAAGAAATGCCATTGAACCATTTATTATATTTGTAAAAGTATTAATGGTGCATTTTAACAATAGACTAAATGTTCTTAAAAATGGTCCGCTGTTTATTTGTCAAATCTTTTCCAATTGAAATGGTAATTTTTCGTCTAAAGGGGAATATTGTTGGTCTATTTAAAAATTGTCACTAGAAACATGGTTTGTGTCTCCATTGGGGTTCTGACAGAAAGAGGGCTCTTGGCAAACTTGGGAATTAGCATTTCCTGAAGGGAGTTGTGCCCTAAATGATGACTGCAGAATGAATCGCCAGTCTGGAAATAACTGTGTCACTCATCTCAGTATCAGACTTTCCACCTCAGTAACCACTGCTGCCCCGACCTCACTGTCTCTTTCTAAAACAGGGTGCTGGGAAATTAGCAAGAGGATGTTGCACGATTTGTCACAACTTTAGAAAAAAGAAGAAAAAAAAACAAACAAAGAGGATGAGGGAGGCCAACATCATTTCACTGCACATCTACTGAAGAGGTTTAGAGGGTAACCAAATAGGGAGAGAGATATGTAAATAAATGAGAATTCTGGGAAAGTATCTACAGTGGTGTTGGGATTTAAGGGGGAAACACAAATGCAGGGGACAGAAGGCCAAAAACTAAAAATGTTAAAGGTGAAATTAATTGCAAAACAAACCAAAAGCTACAAAAATGTTCTGATTTGACCAACATACTGTCAGGCTAACTTGTAACTATCTGTCAAATATGGCAGTAGATTTGTTATTTATCAAAGAAATTACAAGTTTTTGAAAAGACTGAACTCATGTTTTTGAGAAATGAGCCACCACAGAAGTAGCTTTTCTTAAGATTTATGGTATTTTACAAAATTATGATAAAAAAAACTATAAGTACATAGATTTATTTTGTTAGAAAAAATTTTCTTTAACTTATTGGTTAGATTTTAGTTTAGCACTAATTCCATCTATTGTAAATGTTCTATATTTTAAATGTAACTATTTCCTATAAAGTGACAATGCAACAAAGGTTTTTTACAGTGTGCAACACTAAAACCTTTAGGAAGAATAAACTAAGCAAAAAACAGTAAAGAAATAATTGCTCATGAACAAACTAAAGGAGGTTTGGAAAAATAAGCAAATTAATAATTAGGTAACTATTTTCTTTTTATGAATTTTAACCATCTTAAACATTATTAGTGTAAAAAAGATGATTGCACAACATTAAGAAACATAGAAGAGGCAGCATTAATTTCTTACACTTTCACCATTTTTTATGTGGAGAAAGGAACAGACAATAAGTTGATGTTTCTACAGACAAAAGTCTGTCAGTTATAAAGTTTACAACGCTTTTGATCACAAACTTCAGTTAATTATAATATAAAATACAAATAGATGATTTTCAATCATTTGTCAGTATCTCCGTTTCTATATTAATATGGTATTTTCATAAGATCTGAATAATTGCAACTTGAAATAAAAAGGAATAAAAATATTTGAAATGCAATCAATTATTTATAGCCTAATTTATAGCTAATTTTACAGTGATATGCAAACTATTAATTTAAAAAAAAATTTCTTTGACAGGACCAAACTTATTTATTTCTATTGTTTCAATGGAATTTAAAATTAGATCTAAATAAAAATGAAGAGGGAAAGAGAAAGGAAAAAAAAAACATGTATCTGTCTAAAACCCCAGCTACCTTCTCTTCCAGGCTGGAGTCTTTAAACATCAGTGAGAAAGGCTTGATATGCTCTCTTCTCAACTTATCGCCACTCCGTAAGTCGATGGCGCTCTCTATTCGCTTGTTAATTTCCTCAGGACCAGAGTGGACATGCAAAGCTTGTGCGAGATGGTTTGGAAGCAGATTTATCGAATTTCTCGTTAGGGCAGCCAGAGTCTAGAGGGAAAGCACATGCACATAGAATGAACCTGCTTGTCCCCCTTTTGTTTCATTCAAAATACAACAAAACAAACAAAAACAAAGAAAAGAACAGACACACAGTTACAATCAGTACGTTCATGAAAGAAAAACAAGGGCAGGGAGACAGGGAATACCAAAATGCAACATCTGCTGTCGTCATGCACATCCCATTCACTCTTGCAGAACGTCTGTGTTGCTCTGATGTTAGTGGTGAAAAAGCTGGTAATTATGCACAGATTTCAACAAAGACAGTCTCATGTGCTCGGCTGGGATCACAGAGGAGGGGCGGGAGGTTAATAAAAGAAAGTCAAACTCATAAAGCGTGAAACGATGGACACAAAAGTGCAAATGTTTTGTATGCAGCCTCCTCAGTGATGTCAATCCTGCAGGAAAAAAAGTGCTTGTGCAGCAAGGGAACGCCGTTATCCCGCATGTGGAAACCACATGACCAATCCATTCCTGGTTCACCTTGTGGTTTAGCACTAATGTGCTTTCATCAGCCACGGTGAGGTGGTTCTGAAGATGCATCTAATTGGAGCAGCAGTGATAATCTTCCTAATGTCAGAGATCTGCTCTCTGAGCTGATGGGGAGTGAATGGACTGTTCTGAATGAAGCGCTTTTGCTGAAAACCGTGGAGATGTAGAACAATGAATATGAAAGAAACCGAGTGGCCCAAGTGTCAACTCATTAGCCTTTTTAAAAATAGACTCAGGAAGTGCAGTAAAACAGAAATCATATCGTGAGAAAAGCGAGGAGCTTTTCAGCCACCAGAACAGCTTAACCTTCTTTAATTGAAATCCTGAAAAGCCAAATAACGACAAGCGGAGGAGGTCAGCAACCTCAAGTCAGTTCTGTGGAGAAGACCGCTTCAGTATTAAATGACGCATCGTTAAATGTTTCTGCTTTCCAGAATGTTTGTGAGGAAAAAAATTCAGGTACAACTCTCAGAATCCACCTGACCTTTAGACAGACTGTGTTCTATGCTGAAAATCCATTGTTACCATCAAGAATATAAGAAACAACAGAAAAGAAAAAATGTAAGCAGACTTAAAAAAATTACACAAAATGACAACAACCCAAACATGGATATGTAAAATGACAGAACAGAAAGGTAAAACATGTAAAACATGAAATAATTTGGCATGCAAATGAAAAAATAAACCAGTAGGAAATGCTGATTTCTTAAAAAAAAAAAAAACAACAACAAAAGAATTAAACAAAAATAATACATGTAAAGATTATTGCCAAAAAACAGAATTACAAGACAATTTGGAAAACAAAAACACATACAAATTGCATTCAATTTGTGTTTTGAGTAGTAGTCTTTTATTTATGTGGGTTTTTGGCGTTCCCTTTTTTCTCCTGTCTTCAGTAACCACTGCTCAGTTGAAATCAAAATCATAGCATTAAAATCCGTAAACAAAATGCATAAATTCTAAAAACAAATATGTAGATTATCTAAAGAAGGGGTTCACACGGTTATGAAAAACCTGGAAAAGTTAGTAAAAAACAAAATATTTTGTAAAGTTTTGAAAAGTCATGAAATGTTCATATTTTGAAAGCAAAAAGCATAAAAAATATCTATCTTTAACTTGAGTTTCAAATTTAAATAGTGGCAGAGGTTTTACCTTACTGTCAGTGATGGGAGTTCACTTTGCTGTAAAGCAGTTTGAGTTAGGAAATGCCAGGAAACTTAGCAACTAGTGCTTTTTTTAGTTTTTATTTGTATAAACTAATAAGTAGTGCTTTTCAAGGAGAGGAATCAACTGTAGTTATTGAAAGACCCTGAAACATTCTATTGACCAGCATAAACTGTTTACTTATTTATTTTATTTGTGAGTCAATCCCGACAATTACACCCGGTGTAGATACCATAAGCATTCGCCATGGAACTTCCGTTCGGGGTCCTCGGACTAATGCTGACGTCACATTATGTGACTGGCTGTACGTTGGTCTGATGACGTGTCAGATAGTGATTGGTCTGGAAAAATTACGATCCGGTTATGTTACCTACACCGGCACAAATCTGGAAAGTCTATAGGTGACCTGCTGGACGTTGTGGGTGTGGTCAACTTTGTCGACCTCGCTTTAATTTTTTTATTTTTGCTTTAATTCAGAAGTGGCTTTAGAACTACAACAGTTGTAGTTCTAAAGCCACTTTATTGACGGTGCCTGTCTGCCTCTGCAGCTTCACCTCAAGGCAAACTCCTTCTGTAACTGGTTTTCAGCATCACCACAGACAAAAAATAAACAGTCAATAGAACCACATCCAATGTGATGTTTGTGGATAAAGCCAGTAGGAAGAAAAAGCAGACTGGTGATATTGTGACGAGCACATGAACAATACTGTGACATGGACACTTTGTGGCTTTTCCACTTTTAATTGCAGCTCATCTTATAGTTTTCATGAGCAGATGAGCTTAATTAGTTTGTAGTTCTTTGCTTTTGTTGTTCACTGATTCTCGAGTCACGACAAAACATGTTCTAGATAAAAAAGTCTTGTTCATGGATAAGAGTCGTTGGTTTAAAATGGATTAACATACGTTAGACCTCATGGAATTGTGTATATTGGTGTTATGTTTTAGACAAAATAATTACTTTTTTAAACATTTATTATTTGCTCAAATGTATGACTAGTGATTAGGCGCTCTGTGTTATTTTGTTATTATCTTGTCCTCTGCATTAGGTCACAATAGTAACCAGCACTGAAAAACATGAAGTCTTTATAATTGTGAAAACATTTATCTCAAATTAAAGATGAGGGCTAGAAATGTATAAAACAATAAATATCATGAAAATCAAAACATTTTTTGAACAGTTTCCGATTTTGTCCAGACCCTCAAGAATCAGTGAGTTCTTAAAAATATTACAACAAAAATCACCCATGCTGGGGGTTTTTTTCTATTGAATGCCGTACGTTTCCATACGTTAAAGTAGTTTGCTTCATACCAACAGAAACTTTAACTTCACCACTGGATGTCCTAGCAAATCCCACAGATAATGTTTTTTGGGAAACCAAATACAGATGTTAGGTGCGGCTTCAGAAGTGGAAGGAAATATGAAACGATCGGGTTTGCTGCATATTTCCAAACCCTTCAGCGTTTAATCTCACATGCATTATTTAAGGAGCTCCTAATCTCAACGTTGTTAAAAGAGCTTCTTGAAGGTGGAAATCCAGAGACTTGAAGCAGAATTAAAGAAGAAGCGCTGCACTTCCTTGAACCACGTATCGATAATTTATCGTCTTTGGTTTCTTCTCACCATCATGAAACTGTTTCTGTGTAGGAATGTAAAACTTTAATCTGAAAAGGTTTTCAACCCAGTAATGACATGTTTTGTGTGCTCTTTCCCTGGAAGTCATTCAGGCGCTCCCCTTCACTCTGAGAGCAAACTCAGGTATGAAAGTTAAGACACAAATGGAAACTGGTCTCCGTGCAGAGCAAAAGCGTGTATCACAGACCTTCTAGCCCGGATAAGATGCCCGCCCTTAGCCTTTGACTCACAGCATGAAGACTCGCAGGGAGCTGAGCGATGAGCCTCACTGTCATGATTGCTTTTGGCGTGCGGATCCCCAGGGACGCGTACAGCCTAAAGGCCACATGCCTCCATCTGGCATTTCCCTTCTTGATTCTGGCTAGTGTGATGCATCCACAAGCAGTTGGTTCGGCTGTGCGTGGGCGTCGAAACGGCGTAACACGAGTTATGAAGAAATATGCAGCATATGATGGGGTTTGTGGGGGTGGAGAGGAGTGCGGCAGGAGGATGCACGAAGCTGAAATTCAGCGATGAAAGAGGATCAGTGTGACGGATGGATAGATACCGCAGAGCCTGAGAGAGGAGTTCAGAGCGGCGCGCCTGCTTGAGTTACATAAAGCACAAACGCGCCTGAGGACCAACACTGTCGAACAACGTCAAACACGCCAACATTCATTCAAAGGGCCGCCTTAAAATCCCAAAATCTGACGCTTAAAGATTCATCTCCTCTGCACAGCTGAAGTCAAATCCAAAAAGAAAAAAAAAGTCGTGTTGCTCAGGACTTTTGACGAAGAAACCACCAATTCTGAGGAGGAGTGTGATGGTGCTGTGCATCGTGGAGGCCAGGAAATATGCAGCGAAGCATGAAAGCTGCAGAGGCAGAGCCGTGCAGAGAGCCCCCACAGAGCCGGCGGTTCCATCATGCGGGACTGACGGGTTCGGGCTGTGACCAGTGCAGGACAGTAATCACAGTAATGGCCTTCTTGTGTGGGTTCCTCCCAGCAGGAGTGGACGGTGGACGTCTGTGACCCACAGGTTGCTCTGACGAATCAACATCAAAACGGTTTCCCCATTTAACCTAAATGGATTCTACAAAAAAACAAAATCACTTGTCGTAGCATGCTAACTGTAAAACTACCATGATAGCGTGCTACTTAGCATGTTAGCAGCTTTAGCGACCCAGAACAAATCTGTACTTGGTTTTTGTGTTAGGCAGTAATAGTCTCTAGCAGTGCTGTTAAGGACAGTGTAACGTGAATCCAAAAGAGAGATGTGTTGTGGGAGATTAAGAGAGAACCACCTGACCTAACTCCTCAGTAAGCAAAGTGGCTAAAAAACCTAAAAGTTGCTATCTTAATAATTACGGACCTTTTTTGGGAAAAATCATATGACAAACGATAAAGCAGATTTTAGGCAGAAATGTTTTATGTTTTGAAGGACAGGACATGATTTATCTGCACTTTTGAAGTGGCAGGGTGTAGCTCTACCTCCGCTCGACTGCAGCTGCGGAGAAGCCGACTGAAACACTGAAGGTGGAGCCTGCTTTTGGTTGGGCGGAGCCTCACGGCAGCACCCGCTCTAGCTCTGTGAGAGCAGAAGCGGCAGAACAAAGCATGCTTTGAAGTTTGTCTCCAAACGCCATGTATAGTCACTAGATTTGTCATTAGTCGCTTTGGAGGACCTAAGTCGCCATCAGGGTTTGAAAAGTCCGCATATGACTTAACCAGCTGACAAAAAGGGATAACAGTTCTCACTGTTGTGCACTTGATGACTTTCTCGCAATATTTATTGACTTTTCCAAACTCCATGGTGACTTAAATTCTGACTAGCGGCAAATTTAGTGAATTTTCCTGATGTCATTAGAATTTTTTGGCACTCAGACATTCAAACTTGAAAGCATATATTGTTCTGCTATTCATGATTCCATCAAGGAGAAGCAGGTGTGGTTGCGAAGCTCCACCCACCCCCCAGCAGACTCCAGACTCAGTGTCAGTCAGCACCTCCTCCAAGCTGCAGTAAAACGGAGGGACATTTTTGTGGGGAAAAAAAATAATTACTCTCACATGATGTCACAGTAGATCCCGCCCACTTCTAAAATAATATTTCTGTTGTGTTTACATATCATTTAAATAAATTACACCGCCATGGTCAACACGAAGAGCACATATAAAACGATCGGCTTTGCTGCAGCTCACCAAAAGTCATTTTCAGGTCTCTGATGGTCTACAACAGGGCTCAGGTATGTTTGCACACCTGCCAAACAAAGAGGACAGCTAGAGAAAACCAACTCGACTGTGGACCAAACAGCTCAGTGTGAATGTGATGTCTAATTCCCAATTTAGGGTTTATATGCAGCGGTTCTAGTACCGTAACGTTTATGGCCTGCCTTCTTTTTCACAACATTTTTAATTCTCCCGCAGCCCACACTGATGCTTTACTTATCCCACTTTAATCTTTCCTGACTCTAAAACAGTATCTGACCAACAGGCGGGGACGCTGAATTTCAGCATTGAGCGGCGACATGAAAGACACTTCAGGACTCCTCAGTGAAGCCTTTGATATGCAAAGTGGCTCTCTTTTGACTCTGCTGAAAGGCTTTCATTGTGCCAGAGACAAAGAAGTGGCACTTTTCAAAAATAACATTCCTCTGAACCCAAACATACGCTCACATCAAATCCTTTAAGCCCTTCGCAGAGCCGCACCGGCTTATGCGTTCGCTCGTCTTCATCACTGTGAGCAGGGAGGGAACGCGGAGTTCACCGTGGAACCAAATGCATCTGATGTGGGACTGAAACACAGAAAACCACTGATTTTCAACACCAAGCCCTGTCAAGGGATTTACAAATCCTTAAAAAATAGTTTAATTCCATAGAATATCAATTTACACAAAGAAAAAATAAATACTGACAACTAAAGAATTTGGAATGGATTTGGAATTTCTTTTCAAACAATCAAAGCAAAAATAATACAAGATTTTATTGTCATTTTTCTGGTGAATTCATATCATCTTCCTTAAACTTAAGTTGTTTAAGTTTGAATAAAGAAAACAATTTGTTTTGAAATGTGAAGTTTTTTCTTTTTTACATTTTAGGATGTTAAAGTCCCACTTCAATCATCTTTTTATCTACGGTATTGTAAAATTTCTTTTAGTTTTGATTAAGTCATCTTTAGGCAAAAAACAAAAAACAAAAAAACAAACCTGTGTCGTTTTCTAGGACAGTTTCCACAGGGCGGCAGTGAGTCAATACAATTTACCTCTGAGTTTTGGCTGGGATCGACGGCATTAAGTAAGCCTGCCCCTACTTTCCATCATCCATGAGAGCTCTATGTTTACATGCTCTCCCTCTAGCTAACATACATTTTTCTTCAACTTAGTCGTTTCTTGCATCCATTGAACTTGTGAGGTTTTGGAGAGTTTCTGCTTGAATTTACTTTCAGGATGTCAGAATAGCCCCCCAGAGCTGCTGTTTGGATGTGAACTCCCTCCCACCCTCATAGATATTTTGCTTAAGGATGCTCCAAAGGTTCTCAATAGGGTTGAGATCAGGGGAAGATGGGGATCACACCATCAGTTTATCTCCTTTTCTGTCCATAGCAGCCAATGATGCAGAGGTTTTCCTTGCAGCACGAAATGCTGCATTGTCATGTTTTTTTCTTTTTGTTCCACTGAAGAAGGTAGTCAGTCAGAAATTCCACATACTGTTCAGAGGTCATTTTCACACCTTCAGGGACCCTAGGGGCCGACCAGCTCTTTTCTCATGATTTAGGCCTAAAGCGTGACTCCTAGCTGACGTTACAGCCTTGATGGGACATGGTGGCGGTCCACCAACCACCTACTCCATTCATTTGGACCATCCAGGGCTTCACAGCCCCCCCCTCCAAGTACAAGACTGTTTGAAAATGAATCTCCATGTATGCCTGGGCCCACTGCAGCCGTTCCTGCTTGTGAGTGTTGTTTAGGGGTGGCCAGATAGAAGGTTTATGTAGAACTGCAAGCCTCTGGAGGATCCCACACCTTGATGTTTGACCTTGTCTTTTCATTAACCTAACATTAAAACTGGATGCTCCTGCTGCTCGAATTGCGTTCGAATTGCGTGTGAAGAGTCTCCTATTTAGTTTTTTTTTTTTCAATTCTCATCTGATTTATAATTATATGTTATACAATCAGGTTGAGAAGTCAGGATTCTTTCATAGAAACTAAATTACTTTCATGAAACTTTTTCTTAGTAATAAACCTTGATAGTAATTTGAAATACAAATATTTAGGTTTTCTCTGGACACAAGAGGAGTCCATTTTAGCTTTTTTTTCTTAAGTTTGCTAATGAATCTGGCTCCCTGAAGGTTCCTCTGTGGTCTGCGGGAGGCTGAGCAGCCTGGAGCAGAAGCAGCAGGCTGCTGACGAGTCATGGACGATGATGGTGAGGGAACATTGAGTCCTGGCCAGGTGGCACGCACGACGCAACAGCTTTCATAGCAGGCTGGATATGCAAATCCAAGCTGAACAGATGCCCCCCCCCCATGCTAACTTTTAGTAGAAACAGCATTAATCTACAGTGTTAACTATGATGTTTAGCCCTCTAACACTGGAGGTTTAGCTGCGGTTTAGCCATTCACAATTTTTTAATATGAAAAGCTGTTTTTCTCTGCATCAGAATAAGTTAAATCATGTTGATCGTGGGAACAACCAATGATATGTTCCAGTAAGTTCCAGCGTGCTGTTTACACGTCACAGGTGACATCCACATTGAGTTAGTAATGCCTTTTTTCAGTACTGGAGTGATCTAACTATTTACGGTTTTTGTTTTTTACAATGCGGACGAAGATTCTTATTCGTCAAGGTGGTTTTGTTTTGAAGTTAAGTCATGGCGGCTGGACTTGAAATCTTTTTCCTTGAAACATTTCTCATCCAAGTCAGAGATGTGCAGGACATTTCTATCCTCCAGGTGAAACACCAACAATGTAGTTATTAAATGTTAAAAGGCTGCACTCAGTTACTTTCTGAAGTTGGAAGTAACACTAAGACATTACTTTTTAAAATCAACGTACCCATCACTGTTAATCCCCAAGAACAGGTTTGTCCTTTTTTTCATGACAATGCAGCGTTTGGCTTAAACCCAAATCTTACTCTGCAGCAAAAATTGTTGTTTTATGATGAGCCTGCATGTGAGAAATGATTCAGAACTTCAATGGAACATCTGTAGAGCATTTGCAGTGAGGAGGACCATGCTGAAGGATCTGGTCTGGCTTTACTGAACCTGAAGTCTGTTGGTAATCACTTGCCATGTTTTGTATGTATAACCATAAAACCATGATGTTTTCTTTTGCTGATTGTTTTTACTGTGTATATTCCTGACGTTTTAGCCTAAAAGGACTTCAGAGACATTTCTAAGTCTTAGAAACTCAAGAGAACCACAATGAGATCCGATGTTCTTACTTAAAGGACTTTCCCAGGAGTGATCAACCAAAACAAGCCAAAGAACTCCTCCAAGAGGTCATAAAAAAGTAGATGATGGATAGAAGTGCAGGCCTCACTTAACTAACTTCCGGTAAAAGTTCCTGATTAAGCAAATGTCCAAAAACGTTGGATATGAGGAGGAACCTCCTGGAAAGTGCTTGTCTCATTAAATCTGGAGTCAACAAAAAGATAAAAAAACATATATATAAATATATATATCATGCATCATGCAGGTGTTGCAGGTTTTTGGGCTGTCCGGCTCCATAGAGGGTCGTACAGAGGAGCAACTGGTTCAAGGTGCATCTTAAAGGAAGCTCAGATGTTTCTTTAAATTGCTGTGAGGCTCATTGAAAGTAAAGCATACCATTTTTTGCACGCATGGTAAGTGTATTGATAAGTATTCGTAAGGCTACTGTTCATTTGTGACATCAGTGGGATTTTGTTGCACAATGCCTTTAAGCCACACTCTAGTCATTAGTATAGTATAAGAGACAACTGCCCTTACATCTAGATGTCTGTAGGTGAGAAAGGGGCAAACCTGTAGAGGGCACGAATGCATTTATCACAAAAACAGCACCTTGTTCAGTCCAGAGGATTTTGGCAGGGTTCCACCATCCAAACAAACAAGAATATTTTTCAGGTTTTTCTGTGAAAAGAGATGCCGAATGCCGGACCAACAGGACAGAAACGACAGTCTTGTCCAAGCTTCTTGTTTTCTTTTACTTTACTGACGTGTTACCTGACATTTTGACAGTTTTTAGTGCCGTCCTCAGCAGTGACACAAACAAACTAAGAAACAACAAACGTGAGGTTGATTGATCTGCTCAGCATTAGAAACCTTTGTCGCATGTTCTGGAAAATTGAAGGCCCTTTTCCTTTCTCTCTCTCAAATTTTATTCTAAAACTTAAAAACAACTACCAGTTATTTCCTCTAAATCCCATCATCTCCCCAAACCCCAGTGAGTCACCCAGGGTCCTCTGGAGGATGATTTGTTGCCACAGAACAGATGAATGAAAACAAAACGAGGATGTTCAAAAGCGCCACACAATCCAAAAGCTTGTCACCCTCACAATCCGGTAGGCTGGCACACACACTGCTGTGTTACCATGGAAACACATCCCCCCAGGCAGAGACCCACTCATTTGTTTCCAGGAAAATAAAATAAGTAAAAGACATGGACAAGGACAAGACGACAGACAAAATGGGCAAAAACAACTAAGAAGGTCCCATGCACTGCAAAAGAAAAACAAAAGCAGAAAAAAAAAGGAAACAACAGCCGTCTTTTCAGGTCCTCTCATCCTGCAGCAAAGTCTGATTTCCCTCTGAGGTGTTTCTGATCTTCTGACAAACACTGGATAAACCCAAACCTGGAGTATATCTATCAGCCTCAGCTGCAGAACAAGCTGGCTGCAGAGACAGACGGTGGAGGACATGACTGGAACTTGGACCTGCAGACACTTACGTTCTGCTTCCCCACAATGTTGTCAAAGGGGAGCTCGGGACTCCAGGAGGCCTCGTTGAAGGTGGCACTGCTGGCCCGCCGGTCAGCCGAGCTCACCGCCTCCTTCATGATGTCCTCCGGCAGTGTCAGCATGCTCTCCTCGGGCTGCTTGATCAGGTAGGTTTCGATGTTGTGGCGGCGGAGGAAGTCGTTGCGGTCCTTCCCGTGACCTTCCTCCACCTCGTAGTCTCCATTCAGGCAGTCCAAGGCTGCTTTGGAGATGTGGATCCTCCTGGAGAAACAACAATAACAAACAATGACAACCCTGAGGAACGGTAACAGCAGTTAACCCTTTCAAGTCCCAGAAAGTGAGTCCCAGTGACGTAAAAATTGGAAAGCCTTTTTGCAATAAGTTGTTTTTTGATGTTGTCATTCAAAATTTTTACTTCATCACTACTTTGCGATGTTCTCATTTGCTGACGTTAATGTTTACAGAAATGTTTGTAATTTAATCCCATGTTTTTAGTGATGAAGTTATCAATAGAGATACGTTTTCCTTTAACTTTAATTTACTTTGATTATTCTTCTGTTGCACATAGGGATAACTGTATCAAGAACATGGAAAAAATATGTTTTATCCAAATTTGTTGTGTTTTTTAGGATGAATCATTCTACACATTAAACCACTGACTATAAACTAATATGTAGGTGGCTTTCTTCATGTCTAAAAAGAGCATTAATTTTTGAAAATATTTCTGTCATTTATAAAGTCATGCTTGTAGAAGATGTCCAAAGAAAAATGACCAGTATCAGAACAATAAAAATGTGTGCTTTTAAAATCATCATTTGTCTCATCCTGATTCATTTTCAATCATCCTTGCAAGCATACAGTTTTCCCCAAAGAAAGAAACAAAGAAATGGAGGGGCCCCAGGATTGAACCCTGTGGAAGTCCTGTAGAGCAGCAATGCTCTGAGCTGCACCAAAACTTAAAAACTGATTACCAAATCTCTTATCTCTGGCTTTCAAAGCTTGGGACATGCACAAAATAAACCAGCCTGGGTCCTTACCCGGGGATGCCGCCAGACTCCAGTTTGTTGGCGATGTCCACGTCCCAGGACCAGACGTCAAACTGCCATTTCCTGAGTCCCAAAACACCACACAACACTGAGCCCGAGTGAATCCCGATGCGCATGTCGATGTCGTGTTTCGTCCGAGATCGAACATATCTGAGGATTAAAAAAGAACAACAGAGCGAGATTTAGCAAGACCTTGACTTTCAAGATGAACATCCAATGGGCAATGAAGTGGAAGAATGTGGCTTGGACTGACTGATCCAGGATGGGAACCGATATTGAAACTGCGATCTCAAAAGTGTGTTTTAGCTGAAGCATACAAACAAACAAGCAAAACAAATGAACACATTTAAAAAGAAATCAGTGCAGGAAAATCACGACAGTCTAAGTAAGATACGTCATAAGATACTCTTGGGTCATTGTCGGTTCATCAAATACCAGATAATAAAAGCACTTTTGCTTGATTTGTATGTTAATTCAGGTATTTCCTAAGTGACTGGGATGTCACCCAGAAAATGACTTAGGTTGTGTCCAAATTCCCACCCTGATCCCCAACTACTAAAAAACGATATAGTGCAGGACTATCTAGTGCCATGGATTTTAAAAGCGATTCAGACACCATGCTCAGTACTTTTCTTTTTTTAAACAGCGAATATGATGTCATTGATTTCAGGAAGTGTAAATCTAATTGATAAGAATGTTTTATGATGACCATTTATGAATCCACCATGTCCTAATGATGAAAACATTGATGGAACGTGAGGGTGGAGGGATTAGTCAGTCCAGTTTTGGTCCCCACCTCTTTAACAAGGGATTTAATTTATCAGTTTTCATTTAAACATACAAATATTTTAATTTTATTCTCTGAATTCCTCCATATTTGCAAATTTGTCTCCTTTAAAATGAAAAATGTCTTTGAAAGCATAAAAATTTCCAGCTTGCTCTGTGTGGGTTTGGGTGTGAAGAGGTTAAATCTGAAAGATATTAGGTAAAATAATGTATGTTTGGCTGCAAGTATTCACGTTTTCCTGCAGGAGGAACATGCTGTGTCTCCTAGCAGAAAGTCAAATCTTCTTGCCAACAAATTGATTCATTTGTTATGAAATCTTTATTGCGTTATGGCTTTATTTCTTAAATGCACTTTTAGCTTTGGAAACAAACCACTAGATCGGCTCTCAGCGCACGTTTGCTTCTCAGATATTCCAGCTGTAACTGCAGGTCAATGCAGGGAGCGGCAGCTCAGCAAATTTGCATGTATGACGCTGACCTTTAGCCAAACTGAATCCAGATAACAAGTTCCTGTCAGCCGCTATTTTCCAGCATATCTGCAGCTCTTCTATGAACTACATTCAGCTCTCTGCAGACATTTCCCACCACGTTCATATTACATTTGTTTCTCATTTCATAGCGCTTGGTCTTCATAACAATAAAAGACGGACTGAAACCGAGACTGATTAAAGGGCAGACTGGGGGCTGTCACGCCAAATGGTTCTTGCCGCCCCAGCTCATTTCACTCTTCATAACAGCACAAACAGGGAGGTGAAAGGCATCCTGGGAGTTTTTAAGGATGCTTAAAGTCTCTTGAAAGACACCTGGGGTGCTGGAAAATGCTCTTCAGAGGTGGGGAATGCAGTCAGATGGTTGATGGATGCTTATTTTGCGCAATATCAGATTTTGACTCTAGGTGGTGGTATTGATAAAGGTTAAAACTTGTGTTAGTAATATGTTTTTTAATCTTTTTAATTTTTCGCTCAACATAATACGGTGGCCAAGTGACGCAAGACACGTTGACATTTAAGATACAGCAACAACAAATCCCAGTAAAAATGAACAAATACTGAAACATGACAACAAATCACGAAACAAATTAAGAGTTCTGAAAACACAAAAGCAAATCTGTGTGAAAATGACCAAATCCAGAAACACAAAAACTTATGACTTATGTGATTTTAAAAATGTGTTTCCATGGCAGTTTTGTGAAATATGTCAGTTTTGATACACCTCAAAAACCACCTCCACCAAGAGCAAAAACTTTTTTTCTGGAGAAATGTGATTTTTTTTTCAAATTTGTCGTGTTTCCATCAGGGGAATTTATTTTCGCAAAACCAATTTGCGCAATTTCATAGTCAATGGAAACACAGCTAATTACACACAAAACGTTGGGTGGCAAAGAGTCTCGCATTTGATCTGTGCGTAAATGCAGTTTTGTTTGTGTGTATCAAGCAGTTGGTGTGTACTTTTTAAAGATTTGTATGCATAGAAAATTGTGAGTATCTGTAATTTTAGGTTGTGCGTGAATACATGGTAATTTATTTTCTATTTTGTAAGTGTTTGATTGAAAATATTCTACATGTGAATACAGAATTGCAAGTACATACAGTTACACACAAGCAGGCAGACACAAATCCAGTGAGTCTATTTTCTCTTCATACAAACTTCAGCAATTCTACTTCAACCCAATGTTGGCGAGCATTTCTAACGCTTTTGTTTAAAAACTATAAAACATTGAGTAAAATGTGTTGCTCTTTTTAGTGCTGTTGATTTGTTTAAACTTTAAACACCACAGCTGTTGATGCTCTTTAAATTATGGCAAGTCCTCGATAGTCTGCCCACTTAAAGTAATTCCAGCTCTGGAAGCCCATGTCTGCAGAACAGCAGCTGCAGTTCAAGCAGAAGACAAATGCTGCTGCTTGGAGAAAGTTCAGCTTTTAGAAAACTCTCTTCTTTGACATTGTTGTAGCTGATCCAGAAAAACCAGATATTCATGACTGGATTTTTGCAACATGACAACTTGATCCTGACATGTGACCTTCATCATCCTTTAGAATCTGGATGGACTGAGAGATTTATGTCATTTGTAAAAAGACAAGAGACAGAGATGAACATTTATGAAAATGATCAGAATGTAAAGATTGTCTTTCAGCTTCAGTCCAGTTCAGTGTTCTGTCTGAGCAGCTAATTCCACTGAAAACCAGACCTTTGGTGTTTTCAGCTTTTGAATCATTGAAGCAGAAAAATGTTTGGATCAAATCTTGAGGAAAACTTCTCATTTGACTGGAATGAAGCTGTTTTACTGCAGAAAGTCCAAAAGACAGAGACTGACTGACAGAGATGTTTCTGCTCTAAACATGAACTCTGTCATTTCTGGAGTTCCAGCAAAACTGCCTCAGTTCTTCTCTCATATTATTCCCACTTTTCTTCAGCAGATTTCACACAAACTCTGGAATGAAGACAAAAGAATCAGGATGTTTTATTGTCAAATGATCAGAAACACCTTTTCTCCGAAGAACATAGAAATGAAAACACAAATCTTCAATCCAAAGTTGCTAAATGAAGCAAAAAGAAAGAAAACAAAGTTGTAAATGTTCTTCTTTCTACAAACACAATCTTCTCCTTCAGTTTCTTCTCTTGTAGTTTCTGTGTAGAACAAACGCAGAGAAAGTCTTTGATTGTGACGTCACTGATTCCATTTGTGTTGCAGCTTCCTTCAGTTCACATGACAACTACACAAAAACATGAACAAAACATTTGTGTGAAATTTGAATTCAAACAGTCAAGTCCCAAAGTTCAAAGAAACAAGAAAACAGATTTTACTCCAAAAAGTTTCAGATTCATGTTTTAAAAATGTCTCAAATCCACATTCTAGAGATTTTTCATTTCTCTCTTCATTTCTGACTACAAACATTACTCCACAGAATATTAACAGTTAAAACGTTTAGTTCAAAATGACCCAAAGCAGAGAAATCACTAAAAACAAACATTTCACTTCTTTCAGGAACTATTTGAGTTTACAGAACTCTGCTGTGGTTCCAACAACATAACCCAACCACAGTCCAGCATGGAGCGGTTGAGTGAATGTGGTCTGGACTCTGTGGAGGAGAGTCATGCTTTCAGAGACGCTGTAGAAGGACAGAACACCTGCTCTGTGATCCAGGTACACTCCTACTCTGGAGGAAACAGGAGCTGAGATGGAGGTTTCTATGCTGTTGTGGTAAAATGTGAAACTGTGTGGAGAACAAACTAATGACCAAGATTTGTCATTTAAACCAAATCCACTTTCATCTCCAGATCTCCTGGTGTTCTTGTATGCAACTGCTACACAAACAAAAAGACCTCTCCTCTCCAACTCCCAGTAACAACGTCCAGTCAGACTCTCTCTACTCAGAACCTGAAATCGATCAGTAAATCTGTCTAGATGATCAGAAACAGACTGAGAGCTTTTCATCAATATCACCTTTCTGTTCTCCTCTAACAGTAACAGTCGTCCATTTGCTGTGATTGGATCCAGTGTGATTTGACATGAATATTTGAGGAAATCAGCTCTGCTCTTTGGTTCTGGTTCTGGTTCTGGCAGTAAAACATCCACATGAGTGACTGTCAGTGAGATGTTTGTCCATTCCTCTCTCAGAATGTCCTGCAGTTTGTCTCTGAGCTCTGACACAGCTGCTGTCACATCCTCAAAGTATCTCAGAGGACGGACATTGATGCTGGATGAGTGTGTGGACTCACTGAGTGGTGGCAGTGAGGGGTAGTTGAGCAGAAACTGGTTGTGATCCTCTGTGAGTGAGAGCTGCTTCAGCTCAGCGTCTCTCCTCTTCAGCTCAGTGATCTCCTGCTCCAGCTCCTCCTGAAGATCTTTGACTCGACTCACTTCAGTTTGCTGCTGGGATCTGATCTGCTGCTTCACATCACAGCTTCTTTTCTGGATGAGACGGATCATCTCAGTGAAGATCTTCTCACTGTCCTTCACTGTTTGATCAGCAGAGTGATTGATGGCCTCCACCTCCTGTTGAAGCAGCTTCACCTCCTTCTCTCTGTCCTGGATTCTCTTCTGGATTTGTTGTTGACTCTCCTCCAGCTCTCTCTGCCTCTCAGTCCTTTCTGCTGCAGCTGAGACTGTGTCGTGGCCTCTATGTTCTTCCACAGAGCAGAGATAACAGATACACTTCTGATCAGTGCGACAGAACATCTTCATCACCTCATCATGACGGGAGCAGATGTTCTCCTGCAGGTTCTTGGAGGGTTCCACCAGCTTGTGTTTCTTGAATGCAGCTGCATCCAAATGAGGCTGAAGGTGTTTCTCACAGTAAGAGGCCAGACAGATCAAACAGGACTTGATGGCTTTCAGTTTTCTTCCAGTGCAGACATCACAGACCACATCTTCAGGTCCAGCATAGCAGAGATCAGCAGGAGCAGCTTGGAGTCCAGTCTTCTTCAGCTGATCCACTAAAGCAGCAAACATGAAGTTTTTCACCAGAACAGGCCTCGGTATGAAGGTCTTCCTGCACTGAGGACAGCTGTGGATTTTCTCCTCTTCATCCCAGAATCCTTGAATACACTTCATGCAGTAGCTGTGTCCACAGGGAATAGTCACCGGATCCTTCAGCAGATCCAGACAGATGGAACAGCAGAAGGTTTCTTGATCCAGATCAACTCCTTTCTGCGCCATTTCTCCTCTCAGACACAAAGACTGTGAGAGTTTCACTTCCTCACAAACCAGTTTGACTCTGATCCTCCAATCAGGTGGCTTCACTGTGAGTTCAGCCAATCAGCTTTTCTCTTCTTTTCCTGTTGGTCATGCCCATCATGACAGAGCAGATCTGAGGTAAACATGTGAAAAAACCGGAGCTGTGGATCAGATAGAGGAGTATTTAAGGTGACTTTTAATTTTTTACACAGAAATGTTTTTCCAGCGGAGCCGCCCGTCGGAAAAGTGCATGTTTGTGCCAAACTGGAGTTTTTATCCTCTAGAAACAATGTTTTTTTAGACACACTGTTCTGTGTAAACCAGAAAATGATCCAACAGTTAAAGTAGCTAACTTCTCGCAACACCGCTGCATGCATGCACGCACTGCTGCATAAGCTTGTTTTTCCAGCAGTAACATATCAGCACAACGGAGCTGCTCTCTGATCTTCATTCCAACTATAGGATGTGCCATCGTGATCTCCATTAAGGCCATGTGATACGGCCGCTATGTACATTTTGTGAATTTTGTGCATTTTGTGCATGTTCCACGTATGAAAATTAGTCTTACATCAAGATACGTTATAACTGAGAAAAGTTGTGGTCTATATGTGAAATTTTCCCTGATGTATCATGAATGAACCGCATTGAAACCACAGGAGAAGAAGGAATAAACCACGCAAAGAACAGTTAAACCCGCGCTTCATTGAAATTCTTCAATTTGACATTCACAGCACAAACACATTACATCAGCACCATCGTCAGCACCCTCCATGGGCCCTCGCAATGCTTTGTTTTGATTAACGGTCAGATTCCACTGGTCCACACCAGTTCTAAGTCAGCGGCCAGGCTGCAGTTGAGGAGCCGCAGCTGGGGAGATCAGTAAGAAAGGCCCGGTGCGTGTCCAAAGTTTCACTGTATAACGACCCGCATTCTGCACCGCACCAGACACTACCCCGCAAGAGACATGAGCCCCCGTCCGGATCGTCCACAATACTTGAATTATGCATAAACCCTGGGTGATTACTGAGCTGACTATGCAATTCATGAGTGATTCTTGCGAATTTTCATAAGTGTTTCCAGAGGAGAAAACTGACACATTGCTCCAAAATGTACCGCTCCGGAAAAACTCTCAAAAACTGATAGAAAAACTGATAAGACAAGCATAGCGGAGTACTGATGCATCCAGAGAAAGAAAAAAGGATAAAAAAAGAGCACATTGTTCATGTCAACAAAACCAACAAAACCATTCAACGTTCAGACATCCCTCCAGGTCTGATTGGATCATCTTCCGTTGCCCCGATCAAAGTCAACAACACTTCATGTAAAGGACTCATGGATTCAGGGTCCACAGTGACCATTATCTTTGAGGATTGGTGTAAAAGAAACATTTCACAAGTACCTCTCCAACCAATTTCCAGTCTGGAAATCTGGGGTTTATCAACAGAGTCATATCGCTACTGTGGCTACGTAGTCATGGAAATTCCATTTCCATGACTACGTAGACGATGGAATTGGTGACAACCAGACAATGTAATTGGTGTTAAAGGCCCTGTCACCATTTTAGCCCTCATCTGTCTAGAACCTCCTTAAATCTGTTTAGCAGACTTTTTCAGGTTTGCAAGGAAAATGACAGTGAACATAAAATCAGCTCCATGACAGTTAAAGCTGTTTACAATCAAATAAAAATTCAGCCACAGCAGTCAAATGCAGAAGAAAAACCAATTGGACAAGTTAAATTGCATGGACCAGGTCCACTTCCTTTTGCCAGGTGAAAAGGTTTATGCTACTTGCACCGTTGAGCACAGTGCTACCAACTCACAAGATGTAGTACTGGTTGAAGCTCCAGCTGTTTTCCTACTTCCCTCTGGTGTGTTAGTACAGCCAGGTGTTCTTCTTAAGAACATACATACATGCATACATACATACATACATACATACATACATACATACATACATACATACATACATACATACATACATACATACATACATACATACATACATACATACATACATACACATCCATCCATAAATACAGGGGTGGAGCTACAGGCAGGAGAGCAAGGGGAGACAGCTGCCTCCATCATGAAACTTTGCCCCACACTTGCCACCACCACCACCACAATTTTTGAATCAATATTAGTCTCATTATTGACAAAGATTAAGAAATGATCAGTACAAGCCTCTTTAAGTAATACAAAATAACAAAATCAATGTTTCTTTTCCTTCCTCTTCCTTCCTTTACCGGGAAGAAAACAATTTGTCAAAATTGATGAAATTACATCAGAAGCCAAAGAGATGAGTTGTGGAGTCCCACAAGGATCAATTCTGGGCCCGCTGCCATTCAATATTTACATAAATTATGCATTCAATGTTTCAAAGCTTTTGAAACTCACATTATTTGCTGATGACACAACTATATTATATTCTACAGACAACCATAGGGGACTCATTAATGTGGTAAACAGAGTCAAACAAAATAAAATCCCAGGTTAAATTAGTTACATTTTGTCAGGCAGCTTTAGCAGGAGCTGTTGACTCCAACGGTCAATGTGGCTGGGTCAAAATGAGTTAGGGAGACACCCTAACTCATTTTGTGTTTGGCCAAGGTTCCAACCCCCTTGGTTCTGCTTTTGTTAGAACCAGCACAGTAATTATTTATTTTCTGCTTGACAGGAAACAGGTGCCCCCCCACCCCACCCCCACCCCCTCTCTCAATAAACTGTGTTCCTTAACTTCTTGGTGTCCTTTTTTTTTTCTCATATGTTACGGCCCCTTTGTGATTTCCCCTAGACTGAAACAGGTTTGCCTGTCAGTGCCGTAACACTGACCTTGTTGATTTTTTACGCATCACAACTTCTATGCAGAGCCAGTGGGAAATCGTTACCATTCAATATCCAACAACAGTTCTTTGAAAATGAGGGCGGCTACAAATTGAGGGGATGTAGGAACTTCAAGATCAAATTGATCCACAAAAAAAAAGTTTCCGTGTCTTTGTGTGGCACTAAACCTTGGAACAAGTTATGTAATGAACTCAAACAATGTTCAAATATTCAAGAAAATGTATAAAGAAACACTGATTTCACTATATGAAAATAAGGGGACTTAAGGATCAACTGGTGTTTGAGTAATTCCAAATACATGTGTGAACTAGATGATGTTAAAATGATCAAAGCTCTTTTAGTTACAACCAATGAGTACATTGTTTAATGTACAATAATTATTCCTGAAATGTTTAATTACAATCAAACTATTAATTTGCTTACTTAATCTTCAATGTGTAGCAATATTTTACTAGTTTATTGTGATAATGTGTTGTAATGATAAACAATGATTATTACATAATGGTTACCGTTACTGTTTACTGAAATCATGAATGAATGTTTTCTGAAGATAATCAATCATTACTAGGTACTGGATTTCGTTACTTGAAAATAATATATTGGATCAGAACTGGATTACAAAAACTGTAAAACTATGAAATGAATTAACTTATTAGGGGTAGGTTTACATAAGTTTGCTTCTTCCCACTCCTTTTTAAGCAATAAATCAAGTTCTACTTAACTTTAGTAAATGATCACTATATTTAATTAGGCAAATATGATTTAAGTGACTTTTTTGTTTTGTATTATTTTCTGTCTTTTATATCTCTGCATTTCAACATTTCTGTATAAATATGTGTAAATTCTTTATTGTTTCGACTACAATGCTTCAAATAAACTGATCAATCAAATCAACTCAAAACACCACCTACTAAGTAGATGTTTTTTTTATCTCCTGTAAAGCTTAACTTCCAGAGCCGCCTGTGGGAAAGGTGCACGTTTGTGCCAAACTAGAGTTTTGTACTTTCTAGAAACAATATTTGCTTAAACACAGTGAAGTAAAAACTGTCATGTGCTAAACAGGAAATGATCCAACAGCTGAAGTAACTAACTTCTCCACCTCTACATGCTGCCACCCGGTCAGTTAATGCGTAGTAATAACATATCTTATCCCAACTATGCAGACGATACTCAGATCTATGTGTCAGTAACAGCAGGTGAATATGGGCCAGTGGATTCACTCAGTTATTGCATCCAACAGATCAGTGCTTGGATGCAAAACAACTTTCTCCAGCTAAACTCAGACAAGACTGAAGTCATCATCTTTGGTCCACAGAAACAAAGAGAAAGTTTCAGCATTTACCTTCTCTTCCTGTCTCTAAAACCTTCAAATCAAGTCAGAAACCAAGGGGTAATCATTAATTCTGACCTGAACTTTAACAGCCATATCATGCAAGTTTCTAGTGTTCTATATTTGTGTGCACAGATTTCTGCCGTGGGTCTCGGTTGATGCATTTTCACGTGAATTCAGAATTTTTGGTTGGTTGAGATTTACATAGTTCACATGCAAGTTCAGGAGACACCTGACAGCTACATTGATCTGGATGGATTCACCTGCATGAGAGCGGACCGAGATCTCTCTTCTGGCAAATCGAAAGGTGGGGGAATTTGCATATATGTCCGAAATGAATGGTGCAGCCAAATCACAGTTAGAGAAAAGATGTGCAGTCCTGACTTGGAAATGCTGTGCATCTCGCTACGCCCATTTTATTTACCTAGGGAGTTTGGCAATATTATAGTGTGTGCGGTCTACATCCCCCCAAGTGCGAACACATCAGTGGCCACCAGTCAGTTGGCAGACTGTGTAGACGTCTTCAGCACACTTCAGGGGCCCCGGTGTTTTTAGTGGGGGATTTTAACCAAGCGCGGCTCGAGCATGCTTTACCGGAGTTTCAACAGTATGTTAAATGTGCCACACGTAAAGAGAAGGTCCTGGACAAATGCTATGGTAACATTAGAAATGCCTTCAAAGCCAAATCTCTCCCTCCCCTGGCGAACTCTGACCACACAACGATTCATCTTCTACCCACCTACAAAACTGTTCTAAAATCCTCTAAACCAGTGGTCCCCAACCTTTTTGTCACCGTGGACCGGTACAACGCAAGGCACGTTTACCGCGGACCGGGGGGGGGGGGGGGTTGTTTGAGGTGCAACGCCAGACAGATTGAACGTGGACCGGGGGTGGTATTTTCTCTTTAGTAATGATAATAACAATAATAATTATAATTTTCCCCTTGTCAAAGCAACTTTCTAAAGAAGTTTGTTTTTTGCTCATTTTGGTTGTTTGGGTTTAATTTTAGTGGGGTTTATCACCGGATGTTTGGTGTCGCGACTTTGACGTGCGTTAAGTGTGACAGATGTAACAAAGTGAATCCGGTCACTTTTCAAAATAAAACGTTTTTGTCGGAAAAAAAAACAATAAAATAGAAATTATTTTTTCTTTCTGTGCGTCCCGGTGCAAAAATTTCCCGCGGCCTGGAACCGCTCCGCGGCCCGGTGCCAAGTGTCCCGCGGACCGGTACCGGGCCGCGGCCCGGTGGTTGGGGACCACTGCTCTTTTTTTTTTTTTTTTTTTTTTCACTTGTTCTGTCCAACAACTTAGCAAACAGATTAGAGCTGCAGGCCTTTTGTGTTGGACAGGTTTTACTATCACAAAAAGAGGTTGTAGAACTTTAGAAGCCAGAGTGTAGATCTGAATTAACCCCTTTTTGTTGAATTATTTATTTCTTTATTTGTTATATTTAGTGTGTGTGGGGAGGAAGAGGGAAAATGTGTGTCGGGGGGGGGGGGGGGTGGAAGAGAGTAAAGGGAAGAAGGGTGAAAAAAGGGGGGATACAAGCACTGATTTGGATCAGTTATTCTTTTAAGCTGTAACAATTATACCAGATCTGCTGGAAAGACAAATATTCCATCATGGGTAAAAATCTGACACGAAGATGAGTGGAAAATATCTGTCCACTGCTCTAAACCTGTCAAGAAATCTGTAACCAACTGGTCAGAAGACAGTGTACTGACTCTGTGAGGTTGCTTTTCCTGCACTGACTGGAGTGTTTTTCATGAACAGGAATTGAATGAATCAACTGAAACCATCACTGATTATATTCATTTCTGCATTGATGGTATTGTTCCAAAAAAAGTTGTCAAACATTTCCCTAACAACAAACCTTATGTAACTAAGGAAGTTAAAAGCTGCATAAATCTAAAAAAGCTCGCTTTTAATAACAACGACAAAACTGGATTGAAGACAGCTCAAAAGGATTTGGACATTGCTATAAAAAAGGCTAGAAACAAACATCGTCTTGACATTGAGAACAGCTTCAACGCCAAAGACACCAAACACGTATGGGAAACAATGAAAAAAGTGACAAATATGAATTCTGTCAAAAGTCAACAAACTACTATGAACAGTGCGGACAAAGCAAATGAATTGAACGAATACTTCTTGCGGTTCGATTCACATAACGCAGGGCACATGGCTGATTTTAATCTTCTTAATTCTGGTGGAAGTAGTCCATGTACTGAGCTTATACATTGTGACTTGGTAATCAATACTTTTAGAAAAGTGCCAAATAAGAAATCAGCAGGTCCAGATGGTCTAACATCATTTCTGTATAGGAACTGTTCTGAAGAATTGTCAGAAGCTTGGGCTCCAGTATTCCAAATATCAATTCAGAACTGTGAGGTTCCTGCTCTGTGGAAAAACTCTGTCATTATTCCCATTCCAAAAAACAGCAGTCCACAGTCTGGAAACGATTTTAGACCTATCGCAATGACATGTATAGCAATGAAGTGTTTAGAAAAAATCATGGTTGAATGTCTTAAGGAAGAGGTGACACCATACTTGGATAACTTGCAATTTGCATACAAACATGGCAGCAGCACTGCTGATGCTGTAATCGCAGCATCTCACCTCATTCTAAAGCACTTAGAGGCACCTAACACTTATGCTAGAGTGTTATTTGCAGACTTTAGTTCTGCCTTTGATACTGTACAACCAGCGATTCTGGTCACAAAGATGTTGGAATTGAACGTAAATCCAGACATGGTCAAATGGTTCTTTTCACTCCTGACTGACAGAACACAACAAGTAAAGCTCAATGGCACACTCTCTAAAGAGTTAAGTTGTAATACCGGGATACCACAGGGGGCAGTGAGTTCACCATTGCTCTTTACCCTTTACACTGACAGCTGTCAAAGTAGCCACACCCAAAACAAATTTATAAAGTTCTCTGATGACACAATTATCATCAGTCTCCTTTCTGTTGCAGATAACCCTTCAATTTACTTTGATGAGGTCAAACAATTCAATAAATGGTGTGAGGATCATAATTTATTCTTGAACACAACAAAAACCAAAGAAATCATATTTGATCCAAAAGGTGTCATCTCACATAGACCTTTGACAATTGGAAGTTGTCAGATTGAAGCAGTAAACTCTATTAAATATCTGGGTGTCTGGATTGATAACTAATTGAGATGGACTGTTCATGTAGACTATCTTTGCGGAAAACTCGCCCAAAGACTCTACTTTTTGAGAAGGCTGAGGTTGTATGGTGTCAGCTCTAAGATACTGATCACTTTTTACAATGCAGTTCTGGAAAGCCTTGCGAGATACGCAATGGCAGCATGGTTTGGGGCACTCAGTGTCAAGGATAAAAATAAACTTTACAAGCAACTAAATGTTGCCCTTAAGATCTGTGGCTGTAGGGATCATCAAACGTTGCAAGACACATATGAGGAAACAACACTTAGGCTAGCAAGGAAAATAATAAATGACCCCGGTCACTTTCTGTTCCCAGAATTTGAGCTTTTATCTTCAGGCAGACGTTTTAGAGCAGTCAAATACAAAACAATTCGATTCAGATCTTCATTTATTCCAACAGCAGTTACCCTGCTGAACAAGAACTGATTAGTTGTATTTGCAGAGGGAAATCCTTGCTGAGCAGACACCTGAAACATAACTAAATTGTTCTTTCCACTTGTTGTAAGGATCGTATGCATTTATTATGTTGGACTCTAGTCCTAGTTTTAATTGTTGTTGTCTTTTATGGAGAGTTTTGTGTTGCATATAGTCACTGGATTTTACAAAAATAACTTTTAGTAATGGTGGTTTTATGGGATCTTATGATACATGTTCACAAATGTTTTACTTTTTTCTATTCGTGTTCTCGACTGTGTGGGTCGGGCCTGGGTCGTAAATCTGTATACTCTGTTTTTATCTATATACTATGAAATCGCTTTATGCCCTTTTATCAAGTATGTGATGTGTGAACGTTGATGTATGTGGTAACAGTTTGCAGCTCTGTGGCCTAGAACAAATTTCCTCTCTGAGGACAATAAAGTTTACCTTTACCTTTACCTTTAATTATTACGGACATTCTATCCAATTGTGCGTGACTCCTGCTCAAATTTGTGGCTTTCCATGACTGTTCCTCGTATGCCCACATGTAACAAACTGACTTTTCACTCATGTACCACTGATGTATAGCTTTCATATGGCGTATACGGGGCACATATATTAAAATTATGTAATTGATTCACGTATCACTAATGAATTGGACATAAATGGAACAATATTCACGCATGGCTCATGCGCGACTCGCGTATTGTGTGACGGGTCTATGAATCTGCCGATGTTTCACCCCTACAGCAGTCTATACCGAGGAGATATAAAGGAAAACATCTCTGTGTAGAAGTTCAAGAATATATCACTATAAACCCATAAAGGCAAGAAATGCTAGTGCTTCAGCAGCATAACAACCATCTGGTTCAGCTCAAGCAGCTCCTGCATCGGAGGAAGAGATGAACAATGCTAATTTATCAGCATGACAAACCAGTCTTTCACAGGCTTCCACCAGCCCTCCAGGTGCTCGATGATTACGGCAAACTGCTCAGCCTTCAGAGCCCACAGAGTTCTCCTGGTCCTGTACAGTCTGTGGCCCCTCCTCCAGGCTCCTTCGTTCTCCCTCATCCACTCCACGAGATCTTCCTCCTGCTCATGTGTGAGGCTGTGATCCTGTCGTGCGGTTGGTTCTCCAACTGCTGCCAGGGTCACCCTGGCCTTGCCCCTTCCCAAGGTTGGTTGAAACGGAGGGGTCTCGACATGCTCCGTAACAGTTTCACCATCAACAACACAAGCTGCTTAGGGAACATCCAATTTCCACTGCTTTGACATTTCACACGAAGCCTCTTCTTACTGTAGGAGGCAGACATGTACTAAATATCGAGGGGTGACAGTCCAGTGTGAACACCATATGCTAAACACACATTCGTGCCTGGAGTGGACACCGCATCAGAGTTTCTGTGCATCTCTCTTGTTGATGATGTTGTTTTTCACCTTAAGGCATATCCCACCAGGGACCACCACAAAAAAATCAGCTTTCACTGATCTGCACATTTTGTTTGGTAGAGTTTTTACATCTACTTGACACAACCATATGATTTAGCCAGGCTGGTGACTGGCACATAAAGACCCAAATTCGAGCCCTTCTGTGGCTACATAGTTAGGCAATGTTGTAGATTATGTGCAGAAAAAAAAAGCTTTCTTTCAAATGCAAACATGCAAGATTTGAAACTATAAGAATGCTGGTTTGTGTTATTTTAGCTGGACTGTTTTTGGTTCTGCAAATATTTCTGTGACCATGCCTCTAGGTTAGGTAAACCAATGAAAACATATGTAGATCCTTTAGAATGACAGCACAAACTTTCAGGAACAACATTCAGCATTCATCCAGCGGTCATTTGAGGAACTGCAATATTTGGCGAGTCATGGTTTGCTTGACAGTAGAGACGGTGGTACCTGATGGTTTTGATCATGCTGAGGCCCATCTCCACGCAGCAGTGGGCGTGGTCAGGTCTGGGCTCCGGCAGACCCGATACGCAGTAGTAACAGTCTCCCAGGATCTTTATTCTCAGACAGTGATGCTCCTGAAAAAGATGAAAGCAAAAGTCAGAAAAACATACATCCAGAAAACACAAAAGAGTCTTAAAAATTCAAATTCTCCCAAGCCCCCTTTTAAGTGGTAGGGGTGTGACCTTCCAACAAACTCCCTCCTGACTGGTGAGAGTGGTTGTTATAGAAATGTTCACTCAGTATGACTGGGACTAATCACTACTTACTGATAATTTCTGGTCCCAACATGGCGTTTAACATGACGCCATTAAATGGTAACTGAATTGACTTTCATTGGAGCCTGAAATACCCCAGGGCAAACCAGAGAACCAGAAGGCACATCATCAATAAATAGTTTATTTTTGTACTTTTTTCATATATAAGACCCATGAAGCCAAACTAGTCTCTGACTCTTGTCACATTCAGACTGGGAATATTCGGCTGGATCGGGTCCTGAACCTTGTGTTTGGATTCGGACTGGCATCAAGCAGACCACTTTGTGAAAGACAAAAACTTGGAAACAAAACCAGGTGACTAAAGATCTAAAGTATTCATGCTGTGCTTTACAATTCTTATCGGGACAGTTAAACTCCTTAAAACTTTATATTTGATTACCAGTTTTTACTTGTGATTTTGGTATGGCAGAGGCACGCTGCAAGGTGGTTACTAGCAAGGAGACATGCAGTGTGGGCTTTAACTCTAAGGATGCTAGCAACTGCAGTAATGATGAGATGTCGGGTATGAAGGTATGCTGATAAGGGTTGATGACATAAAGACTGTCGGGAAAACGGTAAGAAGTAGTGTGGATCATGTTAAAAGTTGTTTTGAAGAGCCTGCATTCATCCGACCACATTTCAATGAGTTTCTGTGTCTCATTGTTGAGGTGTTATGGCATTATTTTAAGAGAATTCTGTTAAGAAAACTGCAAGGTGGCTTTTAGGGTGACAGCGGGAGCTGCTGTGTCAATTGCTGGTAACGAGACACAGCATTTTCAGTGTTGTTAAATGTTCTAACAAGTAAACAGTTCGACTCTTTTTTTCTGTTTGATAACACGACAAATTGCTTTACATTTGTCCACGGCTCATCTGTTGCTTCATTCCTACTCTGTTTATATCATCTATGGTGGCCGTATTGGTTGAGTTGTTCTGCTCCGAGGATGGATTGTATTCAGTCTGAGGAATCCCGGAGCGAACCGAAGCTCAGTCTGATTAGAAACAAACCAAGACTACCACAAAAGTTGGGTCAGAGAGTGGTTCCTGGTCCAGGATAAGGGTCAGCTTGGATGTATTCAGCCTGAAACTTTGCTCCGGATTATCACGGGAGATGAACTCTGGTTCACTTAACCCTTGTGCTATCCTATGACCCCACCCTTACATTGACGTGTTATCCCTACCATGACAAAGGTGGATAAAGGTGAAGAGGATTTCATGTAATCCATGGACACCAGTGAAGATCACAAATCATTGAAGAAAAAAGGTTCAGCACACTGTCTAGTGGGTCTAGATGACCCAACTCCCAATGTTAAAGTGCCTACAATAGCACAAGGGTTAAAGGGGACTTAATGTGTTCAGTCTGATGTTCAGCAGCTGAGCAAACAGATGAGAGCAGCAGGCCTCTTGTGTTGGACATATTTTACTCTAACAACAGCGGTTATAAATCTTCTGACACACAAGGTGTGTATTTGTATAAACCCCTCTTGTATTTGAGGATTAACTTCATTTGTATGGATCGTGTTAGTATACTATTTCTTGTTGTTGAAAAGAGAAAAGAGAAGTTGGAACTAACTCCTAATGTTAATAGTTGTATGTACAAAAAAACGTTTTGACATCGCTACACGTCAGCCGCGACAGCATATTTACAACACCTGTGACTCACTAACTTGTTTGCGACTCATAAAAAATAAACCAAAAAACAACCATTACTGTGACTAAACTAACTCCAAAATTTGTGAGTAACACATAAAAATTTTTTTTAAACCCAATATGGCAATGCTACATGTTAGCCGTGTTAGTATATTTACACTCAAACTCACTTGTTCAGTACTCATAAAAAACAACAATACAGACTGAAACTTTGAGCACCTTGTACCTCTCAAAATTGCTTTGGCATCAGTAAACACACAATGAATCAATCCACATATAAAATGATCAGGACTTTAAGGAACATTGTTGTTAAGGCTTTAAATTGAGGCTTCTCTTCCATTTTTCATGGGTCACACTCTGTCCAGTTCTCATGTACAGTCAATGTGTATACCAACAATCCCCTCTGTTATTTCACGCTCAGTATCTTGTTTTGGTCTTAAATGAATTTGCTGCTTTTCTACAGAACTCTATCTCCGTGCAGAACCTCTGAATGTTTCCTGTCATGACTAAATGTATTATGGTTGGATCATTCGAACAAATCTGTCTTTGTCTTTGCTGAAATGCGCCTTATAATTTATTTTCTCTTCTGACTCAGTAAAAGTGCATGAGAAAAATTCTAAATGAGAAAAACATTTGAAAAAAAGATTCAATACCAGAAAATCTGTGAATGATAAAACAACCTTCATTCATTTTCCCCCTACACAAAGAATGGATGATGTTTGGATGGACGCTCGCCGAGTTCGGCGAGGGCCTCTCAGGCCGAAGTTTCACTCACGTGTGCGAGGCGGTCGAAGCGTGCAAAGAGCTCGTTCAGCATTCGCACCAGCTCCTGCGCCGACAGCGTCGTGGAGAGGTTGGTGAAGCCTTTGACATCTGCGAAAAGAATGCTGAATAAAATACGGAAATGTCACTGTCACAGCCATGTCAGTCAGCACTTCAAATGTTTGTCAAGCTTTTCTTTTCTTTGATGGGGCATGGTCCCGGCGCCTCACCTGACATTCTCGTAGCGGTGGATGTAGATTCTGTGGAACTGATGCTGGAGGTGTTCGTCCTCTACATTTGTCATGTCGTTGATCATTTCCAAAACTACAAAACGTGGCAGCACCGACAGCACCAGCCGCTCCTGCAGGAGACACAGTGCAGGTGAGCAAATGACTGATCACTCAGTGCTAGCTTAGAGACCCACCGCATGAAAATGGTGTTTTGAACATGTTCTTGTGGCATTTTTCTGATGTTGGTGGACATATTTAAAGGAAAATTAAGATAACCCCCCTTTTTTTTTTGCATTCTGAGTATAATTCAGAAAGATCTGAAGCAGATGAAAAAATGCGGTTTGAAAAACAGTTGATTAGTGATATAGAAAATATAGTGGGCGGGGCCTAAACCGCCCTTCTCCGCTCCATTCTGATGCATCCACTTGCAGACAAAGAGATCCATGGATTCTGAAGGACCAAAATGCAGTTTAGCAACTTTATTTTTCTTTTATTTTGGTAAAAAAAAAAAAAAAAAAAAAAAAAAAAAACCTTTTCAGCAGATCTGAGATCATTCTAATAAGTATACTAAAAAAAGATATGTTACTTTTTAGTTAATTCTGGCGCCGGCCACACATCAAAGATCCAAAAAATGAGTCAAAATGGAGAAGGTTGACCGCAAACGGCAGGAGTTCTGCATCAGGAAACACATTTTGTGAACTGTCCTGTGATTACAGTAAACTCCTATCAAGATCACAGAAATGCTTTCGCTTTCAATGCCCATAAAGCCATAAAGCCGTAAAGCAGTCCTGACTGGACAAACAGGTTGGTTGCAGTTACGGTTATGGTGAGCGTTGACTCAGACAAACTCATGAGTAGAACACTTTCAGTTATTTTCATTGCTAAATCCAAAAGACCTGCTCCCATCATCTTCGTTCCCGGTCGTCTTTTATTTATGTTGATGCCATTTGTGAGGCAAAATCAAAAAAACCTTTGCCGTTTTCTAGGACAAAAGTTTTGTAGAACGGCAGGAGTTAAAAATTAGAATTCAAATTAGACCTATCAGCTCACCTCTGAGATGTGGGGGGGCCTGTTGGCATGGATCAAACCCACCCCACCTTCACGTTGCTGAGAGTTCTCCGTTACACTCTCTCCCGCTAGTTAACAGCCCCGCACAACCCCAAACTAACATTACCAGCAACAAAAATGGTGAGCAATTTTGAAGCTATCCAGTGGTCACTTCTTTCTTTCTCTAAACAGTCAGATGATGCAGCAAACATTCAGAAAAACCCACCGCAGTGATGGTTTTTCTCCAACCCAAATGTGCAGTTTTAACAGCAGAAAAACCAACAGGTTTGGTTCCATCTGCCCTTTAATTTGCAGTATCCTTGATCTTTGCAGCCCCTCAGCCGTCTGCTGAAGCATTGTTTTGGGAAGACTTCCTCTTACTTCACTTTACTCCGAACCCTGCAGGTGAGACAGTTCTGACCTCCTTCAGGAGGATCTACAGGAGTTCCCATTTAACGTCATTTAAAGCAGGTGATAACCTGCTTCTTCTTCTGTAAATGGTTGTATTTTTTTGTGCTTTTTTCTTCCAGTTTGTTTTTACTGTTTATTTCTAACTTTCTTAACTATGTCTGTTTCTTTCAGTCTTTTCAAAGCTGACGCTGCGCCTCCTGGCAAAAGCAGGACCAGCTTCGGAGTGGGAGCCATGGAGCGTCCTCCAGAGCTGTTTGGCTGTGGAAAACTGCAGCAACGCCAAGAAAAACGCCTCTCCTAAAAGAAAAACAGGGACCCATGCGGCGCTGGCTTCTATTCAGTCATTAGCAGTTAATTTTTATTGATACATTAGCTGCAGAGACCTAAGACTCTTATAAAGATTTAGGTTAATTTTAGTTTTTTAGTGAAATACACGCGGCCTATCCAGCAATGTTCCATCTTCTTCAACGTTATTTTTTTGTTTTTTTTCTGGCGCCGCGCACACACCAAAGACCCAAAGAAAGGAGTGAAACCTGAGGAAGTTGACCCCAAACGGCAGAAGTGCTGCATCAGAAAACTTATTTTTATTTTTCAGAAACGTTTCTGTGAAATATCCTGTGATCACAGTAAACTCCTATCAAGATTACAGAAATGCTTTTGCTTTAATGCCCATGCACGCCGTAAAACAGTCCTGACTGGAGGAACAAGTTGGATGCAAAGTAGGGTCTTCTGAAGACAACTTTTGAGGCTCCATTGAGCCACATTGTGTTGCAATGTGAAAAACTAAAGCATTTGTTAAACACAATCCCTTCATTTTATGGGCTCGTAAGTAATTGGACAAATGAAATAACTGAAAACAAAATGGTTATTACTAATATTTGGTTGAAAACCCTTTGTTGGCAATGACAGCCTGAAGTACTCATGGACATCACCAGATGCTGGGTTTTCTCCTTCTGAATGCTCTGCCAGACCTTTACTGCAGCAGCTTTCAGTTGCTGTTTGTTTGTGGGCCTTTCTGTCTGAAGTTTAGTCTTCAACAAGTGAAATGCATGCTCCATTAGGTTAAGATCAGGTGATTGACTTGGCCATTCAAGAATATTTCACTTCTTTGCTTTAATAAACTCCTGAGTTGCTTTGGCTGTATGTTTTGGGTTGTTGCCCATCTGTATTATGAAACACTGCCCAATCAGTTTGGCTGCATTCACCTGGATCTGCGCAGACAGTCTGTCTCTGAACACTTCAGAATTCATTTGGCTGCTTCTGTCCTGTGTCACGTCATCAATAAACACTAGTGTCCCAGTGCCACTAGCAGCCATGCACGCCCAGACCATCACACTGCCTCCACAGTGTTTTACTGATGATGTAGTGTGCTTTGGATCATGAGCTTCTCCACGCCTTCTCCATACTTTTCTCTTGCCATCACTCTGGAAGAGGTTGATTTTGGTTTCATCTGTCCAAAGAATGTTTTTCCAGAACTGTGCTGGCTTTTTTAGATGCTTTTTAGCAAAGTCCAATCGAGCCTTCCTATTCCTAAAGCTTATGAGTGGCTTGCATCTTGCAGTGTACCCTCTGTATCTACTTTCATGCAGTCTTGTTTTTATGGTAGACTTGGATATTGATACGCCTACCTCCTGGAGAGTGTTGTTCACTTGGTTGGCTGTTGTGAACGGGTTCCTCTTTACCATGGAAATGATTCTGCGATCATCCACCACTGTTGTCTTCCGTGGACGTCCAGGTCTTTTTGTGTTGCTGAGTTCACCAGTGCTTTATTTCTTTCTCAGGATGTACCACACTGTGGATTTTGCCACTCCTAATCCTATAGCAATTTCTCGTATGTTTGTTTCTGTTTTCTCAGCTTAATGATGGCTCCTTTCACCTGCATGCAGAGCTCCTTTGACTGCTTGTTGTCTTTTGACAGCTAAAATCTTCAAAATGCAAGCACAAGTCCTCTAAGCAACTCCAGGCCTTTTATCTGCTTCACTCATAATGACATAACAAGGGAATTGCCCACACCTGCCCATGCAATAGCATGGAAGTCAATTGTCCAATAACTTCTGAGCCCATGAAATGAAGGGATTGTGTTTGAAAAATGTTTTCGTTTTTCATATTTTATGCAATCTTTTTGTTCAACTCATGGAATAAAAACTGAAAGTCTGCACTTCAATGGCATCTGAGTTGTTTATTTAAAATTCACCATGGTAATATACAGAAACATAATTGGAAAGAATGCATCTGTGTCCAAATATTTATGGTCCTGACTGTATGTGCTGCATTGTTGATGCTGCATAAAAAATGGTGAGCCAGTACTTGAGCAGCTCCTTCCCTTACTCCCTATTGGTTTTAATCCTAATCTGGGCCACAGGACAGTCGTTTTGCGTGCCAGAGTCCAATTGGTTTCTGGGGGGGCAGAGTAAAAGGGTTTGGCTCCAACCAGAGTCCTGATGAAGTTGTCCATGGGCCCAAACATACAACATCTGAACCAACACAGGAGAGTTGGGTTTGTTCTCTGAACTGAATCAAAACACAACCATGACGCTGTTTGACCTACAGCTGAAACCTCACATGCACAGCTGTGTTCTTAGAGCTCACCAAAGCTGAAACGGCTGCAGGCACCGTCCAATCGGACTCCAAATATAACCGCCCCAAAGCTCATCAGGGCGCAGCCTTCCAGGAAAGCCAGCGCCCTAAAAGCCTCGTCTGCCTTCTTGGAGACACGGTATAAACAATCCCCGGGGAAGAGTGTGTGCTGGGAGCTGCTTTATTAGCTGTAGCTGTGTGTGTTCGAGCGCTTGCGCGTGCAGTCAGGTAGCACGCTCCACAGCGACAGTGACAGAGTCAGGTCGATGCAGTGTCCGTCTTTCTGTGCTCCCTGAGGACTCTTTAGCCACACGGCGAGCATGCAGTCCTGTTAACTAAAATCCATCAATTCCTTCTTAGAGTCACTTTTCTGTTTGCTGTGATTCCATCCTGATCAGACGCCAGCAGACAGAGACACGGTTGGAAGGTCAGCAGACAGACAGAAACCTCTGCACAGGTTTGAGATCTCGCTTCAAAGTGCAGAAACTCATGCAAACATGCTAAGTGCTGTTTATTTAAGGGCAGTTCCACAAGCTTTCAAAATCCACGTATTCTTACAAAAAAATGCCTACTTTTCATACCTGAAGCTGTTTTTGTTTTTAGATGCTTTTGATCAATACTGATCATTTCTGTTGCTTTGGAGTAAAAATCTGCAAACACTGCTGTGCTCAGAAACCATTTGTTGGTTTGAACCCCAACAATTCAATGCCTTTATGCCGCAGGTCCATCGGGGAGGCTTTGGGCCTCATTTTTTGTCTTTGGTATGAATCCAACCAGATTTGAACTCACAACCTTGTAGAGAGACAACCAGTCTCAGGGCAGACACTCCACCACAAGGCCAATGAGTTATTAATTTAGGGAGATTCTTCATTTGTATTTGGATTTCAGATAAAAACAGTCTTACACAAATATTTAATACATCTATTTTGGATCAAAGGTAAAGTATGTTTGAATGACAAAATCTAAAAACAGAGAAAAAACTCACAGATTAGTGACAGATGTCATCTGAAATCACAGTCATTTGGTGTCGCTCAAACATCACAGCAACTCAAGTTCTGCTTTCGTCTCCAGTCAGTCCCATTTTTGTTTTCTTAAAACACCCCAGGCGGGTTTTAACACATTTGCAAATCCAGACTCTTCCAGATTATCTGTGGACTGTCTTAAAGTTCCTCTCCGATTGCCTGTTGATCTGCTTTCAAATAGTTCCCAGTATTTTTTTTTTATTATAATTATGCTGTTTTAGCCTAAATGTCGTTTTCTAGGACATATTTTCAGCCACCCACAACCCCGAGCAAACATTAGCGGTGTAAAAAAAAAAAAAAGGCAAGCGCGTTTGCATCGGCTCCTGATTCACAACGATTGGAACAAGAAGAAAAACTCAGAAGTGCAGTTTGAAAGTTATTTTACTTAATAAATGTCCTCCATCATGAGAAAAATGCTACAAGAACATGCTAAAAACACCCAAACATGATTTTCATAGATTTGTCACAGTCCAGCTAGAAGGGAAGTGTAGTGTCAGGACTCTTATTTAACTCCTAACAAGTCAGATAAAAATGTTGGAAAAATTAAATTTACCACTATTTAAATGATCAGTTCAGTTTGGGTCAGAATCCCCATTGTCGGTCAAATTTCCACTTATGACATTTTTCAACTTTAATAAAAACATTCCTAGTGGTGTTTTAATTATGATTATGAAGTTTCTAAACAAAAGCCCACAACATAAATGTCTTAAAAAAAAACATAATTCATGTTTAACTGAAGCATCTGTTTCCTTGTCTTTTTCTTTGGATTAGATTTATTTGTGCTTTTCCAGACATTCAAAGTGCTTACTATGTCTCCTTTATTCATTAATTTCCTCATTCATACTTGGTGATGGTAGCTACTGTTGTAGCCACAGCTGCCCTGGGGTAGACTGACAGAGGCATGGCTGCAAATTCACACCTACAGCCCCTCTGACCATCACCGGGATCATTCATGCACATTCAAGCATCAGTGGAGCCACAATGGAGGCAGGAACTTTAAGTTTCAATTTTAATATATTGGGCCAACAACAAAATCCAGACGCATTTAGACGCATTTAGAATACATGTGGGCAATGCAGCAATGCGCCATCTTCTCTTCTCCTGCACCTGAGCTGATGGGCACGCTGGACGGGGCAGATCAGGGAGCTTGTGCAATGCAGTCTTGGGTCGTTGTGACATCACAACAAGTCGCAAATTTAAACAGAGCATCTTTGCGACAGTTAGATTGACAGTGATTTAAAGGAGAAATACTCAGCGATGCAAACATCCAATGATTATTATTAGAAAACTGCCAAAAGTACATGTCATAAATTAAAAAAAAAAGGATTTATAAAAGTTATATTAGTTCTGAAAATTCAAGCCATCTGACAGACAGCCAATAATAGGGAGAAAGTAGAGTTTTGTTTTTTTGTTTCTTGGGGTGGGGCGTCATGCATGACTTGACAGGTTTTTTAATCAACAAATCTTCAGTGTCGCTACTTCAACTAAAGTCTAATCAAACTTTTCAGCCCGTTTCAAACTTCTGATGTTAAACATTCAGGCTTTTTCTGTGCACCTTTTAGGAGGAAACGGCTTTTAGTGCCCCCTAGTGCCCGGTGGGTGACTGCACTGTCAGGCAGAGCTTCCTGCCAGTTTATTTTTGTTTAGAAAAGAAACAAATGAATGTTAATAATTACAACATAGTTTAACAATTTAGATAGTTTTATACCATTATAAGACAAAAATCCCACAAAAGTATAAAATTGAGGTAAAAGAAAACAATATGAGGAAAACTGAAACAAAATCAAGCTATATAAACTAATTAAATTTAATTTTTATTCAGCTACCATTTTTAACCCTTGTGCTATCTTAGGCACTTTAACATTGGGTCATCTAGACCCCACAAGACAGTGCGCTGAACTTTTTTTTCTTCAATGATTTGTGATCTTCACTGGTTCAATGGATTACATGAAATCCTCTCCACCTTTATCCACCTTTTTATGGTAGGGAGAACACGTTAATGTAAAGGTGGGGTCATAGGATAGCACAAGGGTTAACACGCCCACCCCATGGATATATAAAAAAAAAAAACCTTACACATTATGGGGTTCAGTTTTATATATTTTTTTCTAATGGAAAAAACAGATTGAGAGCACAAAAGAAAAACTCGAAAAAATCGAAAAGTAAAAAAAATATATATTCATGTTAAGGTGGACTAAGCATTGTAATGGGTATGTTTGTGTATCCAACAGGAGAAGCGATCAAAGGTTTCTGGAAACAAAACAGGGATCTTTCTTTTTGGTCTTCATGAAGATTTTTTTGGCCTCGATAAGTCAGACCGAAATTTTTGTCGGCAAAAGTTCGATTTGGTCTGTTGCTAGGTTTGACGTTAAGGCAGTTGCCTTGGCAGCAATGAGCAGGAGTGACAGATTTAGTGTTGGTAAGTGAAGGAAACTGAAATGGAGCTCGTCCTTTGCTGTTTGCGCTCACCTGCCGCTGGTTCTCCGTCTCCAGCCGCAGACGAGCTTCGATGCAGCGGCGCGTCTCCAGGAAGGCCTGCCGTTGAGCTCGGTCAGACAGGTAACTGATGAATATTCCAGCAGTGTTCATGCACAGGAACAGGACCGCCTGAGCCGCTACCTGAAACACAAACACGGCATAGGTTCATGAATGGATGACTAAAAAAAAACAGAGAACAAACTTGACCTTGCAGTTCAAAGCTAGACTACTTGGTGGTGCTAACTGACCAGATGTGTAAGCTGTGAAAGCGTGAGCTTGAACGCCAACAACGTTCTTCAGACTTCTGAGAAAAGCACCTCTGCGCAGCTTTCTGCGTCAGAATTAGCTGGTTTACGTTAAAGTGTTGCATGTCAGCACAAAGCTGCTAAATACCTCTCAAGCTCTATGAAATACCAGAAATCTTCGATTGTTTACACTTTCAACGTAAATCTGACGTGGGAAAAAAATCCTTTTTTCATACCGGCTTTACTTTTTGAGGCTGCAAATAATCAATGAAGAGGAACTTAAGTGGTTCTTTTACATTTTCATGTGATCTGATTGTTTTTAGACTCATCTCTGAGCGAGTCTTCCACTAACAGTCACTGTGTTTTTTTCTCCCATCTTCTCCTTCAGCTCCAGTTTTCAGAAAGCCGATTCATCTTATACTGTTTCTTTTTGAGGTGTTTGAACTCTAACCGGCTGACCAAATGAAAGCAGTCTGGGGTTTTTTTCCCCATGTGTCAGAAGAAGCATTAGGAGGGGGTTGAGACCAGAATCGATAATAGTCAGTTCACGGTCAGTGAAAAACAAATGCAGCAGCCGTGTTCTTCCAAAGCATTTCTAGAAGTACTGTAATTGGGCGTTTTGCTCAACACTAGAGAGAAAAAACAAACAAAAAATCAAACCTCAACCAAGAAAACCAAACTCTTTCCAGTTTTTGCTTGAGGTCCTGGCAGCGATTGAAGAAGTGAAGACTGAGCGTGCACCGATACCGAGGAGCTTTGAGCCGGCGAGTCACTGAGCCAAGACCAGAACATCTGACACCAGATAAGGCGAGAGGAATAACCAGGTCACTGATTCCACTGAATGAGTGAGCACAGCACATTACACCACCCACGGACCCGCCCGAGGGGAGCAGGCACCGAGTCCTGGAACATCCTCGACAGACTGCAGGTCTCCCGCAAGTCAGTGGAGGTCCCTGCAGCATGTTTCCTCTGTGTTTTTTATGAAGACCGGTGCCCACTTCGTCTGCTGACATACAAAATCCTCCAAATCGGCCACAATTTGATGGTTTTGTAGATACGGTATAGAGTTGACCCTCTGAAATGTTCGTGTTTGCACACGGCCAGAAGAAGTGAAGGAGGGTTCTGTTTCCTTGTGAAGTGATATAAGCTGAAAGGTTTCATCAGGCCTGAGCGTGCTCAGTCAAAGAGCCCGGCTGATGCAACTCCCTGCAACATGAGGGAATTCAACCAACGCCTGCAGCTCTGCATGCCTTCAACCGCCCTGCTCCTCCCAGAGTGAAAACTGTCACTGCACCACCACCTAACCTGCCACCCCAACGCTAAACGTGCCCAAAACACCAGTCACTGAGGTATGTTTAAAGCCTTAGTCACAACTGCCCCTTACGGGTGGATACAGACTTCTGCGGGCGAAAAATAGGCATGCAGATGCCCCCCAGGAAATGTCAAAGCCGCTTGGTGAGACTGTAGAGCAAATGTTTTTATGCACATTTTTAGTGAACACCTAACTAACACATAAGGGTAAGTAAGGGTGAAGTACAGCCATACAGATTATTCATTTGTTCAACCCCCCAAACCCTGTACTATGTATAAGGAACCCATAAGTGCTTTTCAAGTGATGCTTGCATTCTCTGTGCCTGATTTAGAAATGGGAAAATTAGACCATCAAACCTGGTATCATGTAGTTTGTGTGACCCCACCCTTACATTATAGTGTTATTCCTCCGATGACAAAGTTGGACAGGATTTTATGTCTGCCATGGTCACCAGTGAAGAAATAATTGGAAAAAAAAAGTTAAGCTCGCTGTCTTGTGGGTTGCAGATGACCCCACTCCCAACGTTAAGGTGCCTTGGGTAGCCCAGAGTGCAACGTAAGGGCACCATGCGACATACGTGGTAATTACGTACAACTTCAATTAGCCTGTAAATACTTCACAATATACTTGCAACACGGACTACAATGGTACATTCCATTTTCATGACAACCCTAAAGGTGGTCATACCCCAAATTGACACTGGTCTGTCCGTGGTGTGCCTCCATTTTATTGTGTGGGGAGTTCGTCTCTCGACCGTAACTGGATTTACATTGACTCCGTTGTGTCTCCGGTAACAACCCCCTACCCCCCATGATCCTGGAGGAGGGGTTCGTCCTGTCACCCTGTGCATCTAATAAATCTTTTTATGCATTTGACTAATTAATGGACTCATTTAGGTAACTGACCTAATCCAATGGTATCCCTTTTATGTTAGATACTCGCACCCTATGTAGACGAGGGTCATTTGGACTATAATTTAACTTATATTTAAAATACAACTGTTGCAGTGAAATAGAAATTATGTTTTTGGTTGTTTTGCTATTTGTTCATGTATCGCAAATTATATCGTCATCACTAAAATCCCATATCGCAAGTTTTCCTCTTATCGTGCAGCCCTACTGTGGTTACATCAGTAGAGTTACCATCAACAAGTATGAATGAGGACTGAATGAATAATGGATACATTGCAAACGCTTTGAATGTCTGAAAAAGTGCAAATAAATCCAGTTCATTATCATTATTATTATTATTTTATCAACCCCTATGGCCTCTTCTTCGTCACTGGGTTCTTGTAAAATGCATGTTTTGTGTCATATTTGATGTTTTGTTTTTGAATCCCCCACAATTGAACTTCTTTCCTGCGTAATGGATTGTCTTAAGGAGTGAGGGCCTTGAGAAAAGGCTTCCTGGGAAACGTCTTGGGAGAAGGCTTTGCTCTTGGAGGGTTTTTTGGTAAAATGGTAAATGGCGTATACTTATATTGCGCTTTTGTACCGTCCTCGAAGGCCTAAAGCGCTTTACAGTCACAGTCTCATTCAACCGTTCACACATTCACACTGATGATGACACTGGCGCCAACCTTCCACCAGAGGCAAGGTGGGGTTCAGTGTCTTGCCCAAGGACACTTCGACACATGGGCGGGCAAGGTGGGAATCAAACTGCAATCTTCCAATCAGAGGTTGACCGCCCTTCCACTGCACCACGACCGCCTATTTTACCGGGATCAGCAAGGAATATTAGTAGTAGAGCACAGAGAGATGAGGTCAACATTTGAGACGTCCTTCACGCTGCGAGAAGAATACCACGGGAACTATAGAAGGTAACATGTTGTATACTACAGTAAAAAGAAGAAATATACCTTTTTATCTTTTTAAGAGGCAGCCACTCTTCTCTACAACCCTTCACGGGTCCAGACAAGCCAAAAACCTGCATCATCTGTACGGTGTCATGTGACTGAGGCTCAAGCCCTAAGGCGCACTCAGCCTCACCTGCACCACTGTATATCTAACAGACTCTCCAAAATGACCCACGATTGCCCCTGACGGCCCTTTACCTCATTTTTAGAGGGCGGAGAAAGGCCCACTTCACTCAGACTGGAGGCAGAGTCGCGTCAGAGCAGATAAAAACCTCAGGCAGACAGCTCGGGTCCTTTACTGCTGCCAGAGAGTCACTCAAGTGCTCCACCGCAGCCGTTTTTATTTTTTTCACCGCAGTAAAAATCGCTGTGCTAGGAGCACATTTCAAGAGGGAAAAAATAGAGCATGAAGAGGGATTTTCTGATTTGTTGTGCTCTCAACAAGCGTGCAGCTTGTCGAGCTGACATTTCATGGAGGGGGGCTCTTCCCACTCGCCCGTGTTTCTCTCCACCCAAGTAGGTCAGTGTTGGTGTTTACATACAGACATACAGAAGTACTGCTGCATAATGTTTTGGTAAAAAAAAAAAAAAAACATGTTCAAGGAATGCAGCAGCAGTTGTATGGTCGGCATAAACATGTTTGTTTTTTTTCCGCTTTGACCCTAAAGATGTGATTTTGGTGACGTTTTGGTCAAACCTCATTCACAGACGCTTCACAATAATCCCACAGAAAGCCTGGTTTGTAATCTGTGAGCCACATCTTCACTGCATTGACACTACCTGATCTTACTACACCCACTTCAACCCCCATGTTTCCAGTCATCTCCATCCCTCCCTTAGCCCCCATACTGCCTCCATCCTGGTCCAGAGCCGCAACACCACCACCAGTTTTCCTCTTCCACAACAAATCCCTCCATAAACCTCGACTAGATAAGAACTCAGCTGCTTGTGTAATCACCAAACCCTTCAATCCAACAGTCACGTCCATCCCGCAACCCCCGCCAGACCCTCCTGCTAAACCATTGAAGTAGAACCTTACTCCTCCATTATCTGTCGGGTTTCCTCAGAATCTTCTCACCTCACTGCTCCCTTAAACCGCCGCAGCACCAGAGCCCCCAGAACTGCTCTGCTCGAAAACTTTGTTACTCCCCTCAGACACCAGGAGCATCCCTCCACTTTCAGATCTGGACTCACAGTTTATCTGGGATTTTAACTATTTTACATCTGTTGCTATATTTCATTTTAAGTGCAGTTTTGAAGGGCTGCACGGTGGTGCAGTGGTCAGCATCTCTAGATGTGCACGTGAGAGTGATTGCATGCTCGTCTACAGACTGGCAACCTGTCCATGCTGGACCTTAGCTTTGCCCAGCAGTGACTCTGCCAGGCAAGGATATGGGGGGTTAAGTGGGGTGGAAGGATGGACACAATTTTTAAGTGATATTTTGCTAAATGTATGACATACGACAGAGTATTAAGGCCACCCAAGAAAATGAAATCATTAAATTTACAAGAGTAAAGTCGTAACATTATGACAAAAAAGTCCACACTTACAAGAATAAAGCTGCAAAATAAATGTTAAAAAGTAAAGAATTTTACAAGGATTACGTTGTAAATAATGGGAAAAAAAGTCCTACCTTTACAAAAATGAAGTTATAATTTCATTATTTATAAATTGACAATTTAAAAGAATAAAGTCATACATTTATGAGACAAAATGATGTTTACTAAGAAAAATATAAACAACAAAAAAGAACCAATTTTATGCTTCATTATGAGAAACGTTGAATGCCCAGACCCACTAGACAGTGCCCTGAACCTTTTTCTTCAATGATTTGTGATCTTCACTGGTGTCCATGGATTACATGAAATCCTCTCCACCTTTATCCACCTTTGTCATGGTAGGGAGAACACTTCAATGGAAGGGTGGGGTCATAGGATAGCACAAGGGTTGATAAATAAACTTTAAGCACAAATTTGAACTATCAATGTTTCAGGACTTAATGTATATGCCTTTGACCCTGTGATGTCTTTTGACAGTGAGTTAACGTTAAGCAAAGTAAAACGGTATTTAATACAGACACGTTCAACATAAAACTAAATGTTTTATTGTTTCTTTTTGACAAATTTCTAACCACATAAGTAGCATGCTACGTTAGCTTTACCTTTAGTGCAGCACCACTAGAGCACAAGACATAGTGTAAGCATAAATGCCATGAATTTATGTTGAGATTAACAAAATACAAAAAAAGCATTAAAACATGGAGGATTTGCAACAACAACATCCTGTAGGCTACTGATGGCTAGCTAAGAAAAACAATACTCTTACTTGAATAGTTTTTCCAATAAAAAATACTAAGCTAGTGTTTACAGGGAGGATCAGACAGTTGTATGCATGTGGATCATGTGGAGTTAGCCTTATGCACCTGCTACGTCGACTCACGTTTAAGCGGCCACCTTTAATGAAAATCTATAGAAACACCCACAGACCAGAATTTTGAGCTTCTGTGTCCGGAACGCTTGTGATCACGCGTCGCTATGCAAGTTCAGTCGCGGGCTCTACATACAAATCATTGATTGTACTCTGACAGATCAGTCAGTTGAATTTTCTGTGCTTAAGCACAGCACTGTGACCAATCAGGGACTGGGGGTTGGTAATGCCGTGTGGGTAGCATCCTTTTCAAAGCACGGAAGTACCGACGGTTGTAAAAATGATCACAACGGACAAATTAATAATTGCGCCAAGACATATATTGTAGGAGCAGAGCTGTGAAAACAAAAAGTCTGAAGCAAGATTAGCGGGATTTGCACCGCTTTGACTTTTCACATAAGTGTAAATGAAGTGTAGAAAAACAAAGATCACCACCTCAAAGTTTGCGCATTCATGAATGCACCACACGCAGCCGCTGTGAATGCAGCATCAGATATCAATAGTAAACTCTGAAAAAACTTTGCAAAAAGGGATAAAAATAGCAAGTGAAAGAATCCATCCAAACTGAGGATGCAGAAAAATAGGAAGAAAACTTTTGTCTTTGGTAAAGAGACATCACAGATACACAACCTAACTTCCTAAACTGTAAATAAAAACACACAGGTGAGCTGTTAAAATGTTCATCTCTTAGCGGGGGAGGCAAAAAATGATCATCAAAAATATATCTTAGACACATTTTTTCATGATTATTTTAAAAAAGTCATAAAAGCACAATTGAAATTTTTTATAATTCAATTTAAATGATAGTTCTATGAAGTAAACCGTCAAAAGTCAAACTATTTCTCCTGAGAGTCTTATTCTGCACTTAAGAGAAAAAGCGTTTTCTGAGGGTATCCGTGGAATTTCAAAAACTGTTGCTGTTGTTTTTTGGTGGGAAAGTGTCTTCCTTTGCTAAAATGTTGGGTTTGAGGGAATTTCAGAGCAGATTAAAAGCACTGGAGGACTCTTCCTCAAAGCCAGACACTCACTCGCACACACAAAGCTATCTTCCTGAGCGCTTCGTCCCCCGAGGCTCATCCCTGCTTCTCGGAGAGCCTCTCGGAGCATCACGGTGTGTTATTGTGGATCTCTCCCAGGACGCCATCAGCACTGATTCAATCTTTTAGATGCCCCCCTTCGGGCCTCTGCCCCTCCCACTGAGACGAAATTTAAAAGCCATAAGCTGCAGCAGCTGTGTTACATTTTGTTTGTTTTTTTCCTGCAAAAGAGCAGCACCGGTTTGGCATAAAGGGCATCAGCACAGCGACCGTAGGTGCGCTCATTAAAGGAAAATGCCAGAATTTTTAACAAGCCATCGTCAGGAGCCCTCTGGGCCAGGAAGCGGCCCGGCTTGTCAACAGCTGCTTGGAAAACAATCAGGACGGATTTATAATAGTAACAATTATCACGATGCTTTTAATTGGAGCCTGAGCACCGTGACATGGAAATAAACTGGGCCTCAGTCGGTTCATAATGACTGCAGCATTTTTCCCATGCTTCCGTGTTTGTTTTTAATTTCTGAAATAT